>JACAGA010000007.1:1556790-1666187 GCA_029231665.1 Morus indica
GGATTTATTTCCCAATTTGTGTATTGATTGTAATCAAAATTGATTGGCATTATTTTGGGAATGTTTTGCTGGGATGATTACGTTTGGAAATGTCTATGCAGCTGGCAAGTTTCTTTTGGCAGGTTTCAAAAAATCCAGAAACTTGTTTTAGTTTCCATTTTTCTAAGTCAACCATTGATTCAAAGCTGGTAAATTGATTTGATTGATATTTGATTGAGATTTTCGTGGTTGGATGATCTTCCTCTGTCTCCTAGGAATGAGTCCAGGTTCGTTTATCAGTTTTGGGAAGGTTTCAGAATTAAAGAAGATTGATTCGTCTGGTTTTGAGTGTGTTGGCCGTAACAGCTATGTTGCAATGTTGTTGCAACAGGATCTGCAACGGAGGTGGTTCAGTGAATTAATTGAAGATGTGTCAAGCTATTCACAGTTTGCTTATTTATTGAAAGAGTCTATGGAGTAATTGTACACCTCTTGACGAGTTTTTACTGGGTTGTGAGACATGGGTGAGCATATATATTGAGAGAAATGATTTGAGTGTTTTTCGGGAGAAAAACTTAGTTGGAGGGATTCCAATGTTTAAAGTCGAGGGGATCTCGCTGTTCAAGTCCATTGGGAAAAGTGCAAGTTCATAGGCGTCTTCTTAGAGAGGGAGTCTCGGGTAGATTAAGTCCAATTGAATTGTAAAAGAGTTCTTAGTGGATTGTTCATCATCTGGGCGTGGCCCCGCGGAGTAGGGTGTTACCGAACCGCGATACCATTTCTCTCATGTTCTTTTATTTTATATTTCTGCATTATTCATATTGTCTTATAAATTGTTAAAAGACTAAAACCGGTACTTACAATTGGTATCAGAGCGGGTCACTGACGTGTATTTCGGTGAAGTCCTGGTATACTGGTTGATTTTGCAGGAATGAATATCTTGAGAGAAGGAGGATTTGTGAACAAACCACCGCTTTTGGAAGGTGTCAATTACCCCTATTGGAAGGCTCGCATGAAAGCTTTTATTAAAGCTACTGATGAGAAGGCATGGCGATCTATCTTAACCGGATGGAGTCATCCAACAACTAAAGATGTTAAAGGCAATTTCGTCCCTAAGCAGAAGAGAAATGGTCCAACGATGAGGACAAGCTTCCAAACAGTAATTCAAAAGCTTTAAATGCCATTTTCAATGCTGTGGATGTTAATCAATTTAAATTGATTTCCACGTGTGAAACTGCAAAAGAAGCTTGGGACATTCTTCAAACTGCCAATGAAGGTACAGATACTGTAAAGGCTTCAAAGCTTCAAATGCTCACAACTCGCTTTGAACGTTTACGAATGGAGGAGGATGAGTGCATTGCCGATTTCAACTCAAAACTTTGTGATATTGCCAACGAAGCCTTCGCCCTTGGAGAAAAATATTCTGACGCCAAATTGGTGAAAAAGACATTGAGATCACTTCCGGCACGTTTTGCCTACAAAGTGACAGCCATTGAAGAAGCAAAAAACGTGGAGAAGATGAGACTTGATGAACTCATAGGTAATCTTCAAACCTTTGAGATGAACTTTAAGGCTAAAAAGAAAAGTAGAGGCATTGCTCTTAATGCAGATTATGATGATATGTCTACCAAAGATGAGACCAACGAAGATGAGGACTTGAGTGAGTCTCTTACTTTACTCACCAAAAAATTCAATGAAATGCTAAGAAAGATCAACAAGAAAGGGAGATTTGGAGAGAATTCAAAGAACAAAAATTCTCAAAAGAAGAATTTTAATTATCAACGGTTTGAAGAGAAGAAAAGAAAAGAGGGAATACAATGCCGAGAATGTGAAGGATTTGGACATGTTCAAGCGGAGTGTGCAAACACTCTCAAGAAGAAAAATAAGGCTGCCACGGCATCATGGAGTGATGATTCGGATGAAAATCAAGAGGATGCAGATGATCACACCAGCAATTATGTGGCTTTCACTGTAAGAAATGAATTCTCGGATAAAAATTTATTTTTCACTGATAATGTTGTTACAGAGTCTGTTGCAACAGCGTCTGCAACAACCTCTGGTGGAATTGTTGATGATACAGATTTCGAGGATGAAACTGAAGATGACAGTGACGATGATGACCTAAGCCTTGGGAAGATTCAGGAGGCTTATAAGAAGATGTACAGCAAATGGCTTGTTGTTTGCAAACGAAACAAATCGCTTGAAGATGAAGTTGGTGTCTTAACAAAGGAAAGAGATGAGTTGAAGAAGGCTGCAACAAATTATGAAATCTTGGCAACAAAGCATCAAGGAAAGCTTGCTGAGACCAGACTCGAATTGGAGCAGACCTAGAAGAATTTAAGGATGTTAAACTCGGGCACATCAAAATTGGATCACTTACTCTCACAACAAAAAATTTGTGGTGATCATTTAGGCCTTGGCTACAAAGGTCAAGAATTTTCTGGGAAGACTGTCTTTATGAAAGGAGCCACTAGTACTATGATGCAGTCCTTTAAGAAATCTCAGGTAAGATCAGACAAGAAGGTTGTTGCAAAGCCTGTTGTAACAAGACAAGCAACAAACAGGTTCGTTCTTACATGTCACTATTGTAATTTGCCTGGCCACATTAGACCTAGATGTTACAAATACTTGAATGCTTTAAAGAGAGGTATGATCATTAATTCACCGAATTTCACATTCACAAGAAGGACACCTAAAATGAAGGTTGATGTGCAATACAAATTTTCTAGACGTGTGTGGGTAAGGAAATGTGATTTAAGGTGTCATAAGGCTTATAATTCTTTTAGAGCATGTACTACTAACTCTGAGTATTGTGGTAATGGCCACTGCAAGTTTTTGATAGGTGATAAAAGCATTATGCATCGGAGAATACCATATTCAGGGGGAGTATGACTCGTGGAGGATTCAGGGGGAGCAATTTGCAAGAAGGTGTTGCTCATTTTCTAGAATGTTTGGCTTATTTTTGTCAAAAAGGGGGAGTAAGTAGTCTGGAAACTTGATTGGTGCAAAAAGTATTGTGTTTTAGTTGCTATTATTAGTTTTGCCAAAACAATGCCAAAGGGGGAGATTGTTGGGATTTATTTCCCAATTTGTGTAATGATTGTAATCAAATTTGATTGGCATTAGTTTGGGAATGTTTTGCTGGGATGATTACGTTTGGAAATGTCTATGCAGCTGGCAAGTTTCTTTTGGCAGGTTTCAAAAAATCCAGAAACTTGTTTTAGTTTCCATTTTTCTAAGTCAACCATTGATTCAAAGATGGTAAATTGATTTGATTGATAGTTGATTGAGATTTTCGTGGTTGGATGATCTTCCTCTGTCTCCTTGTGACGACCCTCCTTTATAAGGCCGTCACCGTAACTTACTTTTTAACTTGTACTTACTGAATTTCTTGAAATTTGCGGAACATTTTTTTTTTTTTTAAAAAAACATAAGAAGGAATACTTTCATAATTTGTAACAATAATTTCAAATAAGTGAATCCCTAAATTTCTTAAAGCTCTTCTTAATTTTAGTTAAGATAAAACTTTTTAGAAATATCCTTCAAACGGAATAACATTTGAACTCTTGTTTCAATTACTCTTTAAAAGCTTTTCTAAAACTAATCATTTCAATTGGCCATCTCATTTGACTTTAAAACCGATTTCGTGAGAAATCTTAAGTTCAAGTGCATCTTAAAATCCTTTTAAGATTAATCATTTAAATCGTCATGTTTAAAATTCATTTATTTGTTGCATGTACTGTTGCAACGTTCTAAAACTTAAATACTCAAAACTAGGGTTGTTAACTGCAACCTTGGTTTTCTTAACATACATATGTACGTATACTTTTAAACATACATACTTAAAACCTTTAAATCATATAGACATATACATGATTTTTTTCTTAAACTTACTGCGGAAATAACTGCGTAAGCGGTATCCATTCCCATCTCCACCATTCGTCCGCCGCTCACCACTGCCCTTCAACAATTGCTGATAGGTTTCTTACCTACAGCATGAACATATCTGATTGAGCTTTCGCTCAGCAAGTAGGAACTATATCTCACAAAATAACTGTAAGTACACATGTATAAATATGCATGAGCTGATTATGCTTGATTATGATGTTTTATCATAGTCTTATTATCTTATCTTATCTTATCTTTCTTACTGATGGGCCCGAGTGCTCACGTACCACTTGCGCGCAATCATCGGGACGTGAGGGTTTGCAAGGTCCCCCGCGACACCGTGATTATAACTTGAACGCCTCCCTTAGGTCGGAGGACATTCTTTTTTTTTTCTTTTCTCCCTTGTGGAGCTGGAATTACCTCCCTTAGGTCGGAGGCTGGTACGGCACTCAACTGAGATTATTCTTATAAGTTCCTCTTGACTTATTAAGGTGTATGCAATTTGACCTAGCATAGCATACTATAACATTAACTTAATTTAAGCACATATAATTCATGTGCACTGCTTATGTGTATGCATCATAACATAGCATCGCATACCATACTTAAAGCATAAACATGTATATATAACACGTGTAAATTTTTCTTTAAAATCTATTCATGCTGTAGGCGAGATTCCTACTTACCTTATTTACAGAGCTGGAATCCACTTTTCGCCAAACAGCCTATTCTGTTACTTGCTTACTTCTGAAAATAAACACCCACTGAGAGTGTGAGATTATCTGTCGTTTGCTATTCTATTTTAACAACTTATGAAGGAATCTAACCCTTTTCTTAAAGCATGTATTCCTTTCCTTTACTGAAGGATAATTCACTATAAGGATCAACTTATTAAATCCTCAAAATCTTATTTTCCTTAATTGCCCTTAACATACTTATGTCTAGATTGAAAATCATTTACCCAATCTAGTAACTTATTCTCCATAATTTTCCTCATTGGACTCATTATGATATTAAGGCCCAATTTGGCGTAGAAACTTATTAACGGCATTCCAATTCTTAGGCCGCTGAAATTTAGACTCAAACAGAGTCTATTAAATTAACACGGGCGTTGGACCCACATCAAATCCTCGAAATCCTAAGGACCTATCGTGTTGGGCTCGTAGGTGCCCGTTGGGATGATTTGCTCGATAACCCACTATGTTCTTTAAAGAAAACATTTTTCTTGAAAATTTTCTTTATGAATACTTCTGTTAAAGTGAAGTTTAAAACCATAATAATTTACTAAAATCACATATCGGGTTCTTTGATCACTTTTTGTTAAAACCAACACTAGGTTAGTTTTGTTTCGTTAAAACTGTGCAGTTTCCGAAATCTACTTTTTACTATATCTTAGAGTCAGATTTCAAAATTTTGTTCTTCACAAAACTTCCTCATCTCATCGAGATATAAAATTTTTGTTTTTGTGAAAGTTGAAATTCGGCCTCTAAAGGCCTCGTTTGGCTGAAAACCGTAGCTGCTGTTTTTCTTGAAACTGTTTTTATCAAAAACTGTGTCATTTCGGAAATATGCATTTTACTATATCTTAGGGTTGGATTTTAAAAATCTATTCTTCATGAAAGTTCTTCATCTCATCGAAGGTTAAAATTGTTATTTTTATGAAAAATCGAGATTCAGCCTCTAAAGGTCTCGTTTGGCTGAACCAGTGGCTGCCAGTCTTTTTTTGAAATTGTTTGGGCAGCCTGTCCGGTTTTGCAAAATAACTTCAAACTTGGTTTTAGAGTTAAAATGGGGTTTTGTCACAGCCACATAAAATGTTCAAAACATAAAGGGCTACAAGTTTAAGTTTTGGAACACCTAAAAATCTTGTTCTAGGGTTCTCACTTCCGTGTTCAAAGCAACCGGAAAATTTTTCCTCTAAGCAAAAATAAGCAACTTAGATTAAAAATAAGCATACCATATAAAACTAACCTCAAAACTCACACACCCTTATTACAACTTATTTCTTTGAGAATCACAAATTACATCAATAGATTCTCAACCTTAAACTTTGCTAGAAATGGAAATAGAGAGAAAGGTTTTAGAGTTTATACCCTTAAGGAAAATCCTTAGCTAGACATCTCTAGAACACCTTGATTCCTTTCTTCTTGTTGAGAGCAAAGACTAATGCTTTGTATTTGGGAGGATAAGTGAAAAATTTAGAGAGGGCACAAGAGAGAGGTGTGGCCGGTTGTGTATAGAGAAAGAGAGAAAATAGAACAATCACTTAAATATGGACAATTCTCCTCAAGCATGGCCGGTTGAGTATAGAGAAAGAGGTGATGTAAGCTTATATGGGAAATAGTTGATTTGATCTATCATCATCAAGTCTTGTAGTACACTCAACTTGTCAAACAAATTTTTGTCTAAAACCTCCTATACATACACGGCAAGCCAAAGGAAGAAAGAGAGAGAGAAAAAGTTTTATGATTACTCTTCTCCTCCCATCATCAAATGACATCATCCTATCACACCTTACCATGTCATTCACTTACACACTCCATTAATTAAATTTTGGCTCTACATTTGCTATGCTTGGCCGGCCAAGTGGAGAAGGAGAGAGAGAAAAATCTCACCTACCCCTTGTACTCTTGTCCACTTAAATTTCCCTTGAATCAGATAAAAATTATACTGATTGTAAGGAAGTACCTAGCCGACAGAAAATTCTAGTTTCTGACAGTTCCTTTTCTACTGCTCATTTACAGTTCAATATTAATTCCTGACTACTTTGACATCACATTAAATTCTTACTCGCGTAATATCTTGAACTGTTTTAAGTCTTGAAATTAATTCTAGACTGAACAAATTCTACATTTAACTTTTCTGCATTATATCCCGGGAATGACGCTGTTTCTGACGGTGTCAAATCCTGAGCTCACATTGTACCCTTCTACTATGGGTATTTATCTTGTGACTTTAACCTAGCTATCTGGCAATTAAGGATTTTCTCTTCTTTAAAAATGTCAGTGCGTTTTTTTTTACGCTGCTAACATCATGCTGTGTTTGGAGATTCTTGAAATTAAGATTCTCAAACTATACTTGTACTGAAAATTATTCCGCCTTAAAGTACAACAATAAATTATCGATCGAATTTACTTGATCGAAAACATGAACTTAACGTGAAATCTGTTACAGAATTTAGGAATACAGATATTGATTCCATAAATCCTTCAGTCACATAATATTTTCTAGGAAAATCCTTGGCTTAAATAAATAAATTGTATTATTTAAAGTCTGGGATTTTGTCAGTCATTACAATCTACCCCCCTTAAGAAATTTTCGTCCCGAAAATTAGAACAACTCAGGGTAGCTTTTCCTCATATTCTCTTTACGTTCTCAAGTAGCTTCCTCAATATTATGATTTCACTACAAGACTTTACCTGAGGAATTACTTTATTCCTTAAGGTTTTCTCCTCGCAAGCTAGGATCTGGACTGCATGCACTTCGACAGGTTCCTAGTGCAATACATGCGATGGATTTGTCGCATACCTCTTCAACATCAATATGTGAAAGACGTTATGTACATAAACTAATTCTGGCGACAATGCTTGTATATATATGCGACCTTATTAATCCTTTTAAGGATCTTAAACTGTCCGATGTATCTTGGGTTGAGTTTCCCTCTTTTACCAAATCTTATTCCTCCTTTCATCGGTACCACCTTCAGGAAAATTAAGTCTCCTACCTGAAACTCTATAGGTCTGCGGCATTTATCCGCATAGCTCTTCTGGCGACTGTGAGCTGTATTAAACCTCTATGTGATAAGTCTCACGTCCTCTGTGGTTCTCCTGTTAAAGTCTACTATTTCTAGATGCTTCTCCCCAGGTTCATACTAATGAATTGGGGACTTGCATTTTCTTCCGTATAGAGTTTCAAAAGGTGTCATTTCTATTGACGTGTGATAGCGGTTGTCACAGGAAAACTCTATCAAAGGTAACTTTTTATCCCAGTTCCTTTTAAAATCCATGATACATGCTCTCTACATATCTTCTAGGGTCTAGTTGGTGCTTTCAGATTGGCCATCTGTTTGCGGTGGGAAGCTATACTAAACTTTAACTTGACCCCATTACGCCATGTACACTCATGAAATGGCTGTCTCTTAATTGAATAACTGAGTTTGATCGGCAAAAATGTGCAGATCTTGTCAATCAGTCTCTGATTATCCAAATTGCATCGTTACTATCGGATATTCTAGGCATCCCTTCCACGAAATCCGTCATGATTTGATCACACTTCTATTCTAGAATGTAGATCTTTTACAATTCTTCTGCTAGATGTTGTTCTTCTACTTTAACTTCCTATCAATCAAGGCAATTTCAGCAACATCCTTCTTCTGTTAGGGTAACTAGTGGTTTGGATGAGATAGTTTGTCTCCAAAATGGATGATCACTCTTCTTAGTCTCGATTGTCATTTCAATCTTCAGCCGAATTAATCTTTAGGATTTGTCAATCAATTGCCTAGTATGAGTCGTGATTGATCTCGAAACTATTTTATCTTAGTATAGACTTAGACTATACATTTCTATCCTTGATTCAGCTAAGACTCCAGTATCAGATTTATCTCATCTTGGTCCTGGGGTATTGTAATATCCTGTTGATACAACTGTGTGAAAATTCTCTAACTGTGAGTGTGATGTACTACTTTCATATAATTTGGATTTGAATGTTCATCCTTGTGGTTTCTGGGGGTACTACGTAGTACAAATGTAATACTACATATTGAATTATGGGATTATTCTATAATTTTATAATTCTACACTCATAATATTGCTTAGATCTTAAAATATTCTTGGTTATTACTAATCGAGTGCTTACTTATTGGTTCGTCAATTTGTTTGAACCGTTAAAAATGTGATGACTTATCTGAAGTCAAACAGTTTACTTGAATTTTCACTCTCATAGCCAATATTCTCAATCATTATCTGACATGGTGTACCGTTAAGTCATTTCTTTCATGTCTCACAGTACTCTTAAACATTCCCAGATATACTTATTAGGATTTTCATAGTATATCTTGTCATACTGAGATTTTACACGTCATTCTAATATGAGCATGTGTACTTAAAGGTTTTAAACCTATAGAATGCATGGCTTATTTATGGAAAAATCCATGAATAAGTATACTTATTTATCTACTAATTCTCCTAGACATTCCAATTCACTCAACTTATAAAAACTTGGTCTTCAAAATGAGAATGAAGTCGAGGTTTGTAATGTTTTTCTTTCTTATACATGGCATCCTCCATTGGCATTTTTCCCTGAGGATCTTACTAAAATTATTAACCTTTCTTTCTATGAGGTCTCTTTCCTACTAATCCATGATTTCAACTTGCTCTCTACTCTTAACTCCTGCATTTCTTTATCAGGATCTTGATTTGATATATGGAATGACTCAAGAATCTATCATCTTAACATTTTCTTAATGGGTTCCCATTATCCAAATTGTTATCATTAGCAATAGTAGTAACTATAGCTTACTTATATACTTGTTCTGATACTTTGGGGAATCCATCTTTCCTCAATTAAACTTTCTCTATTTTTCTTCGGGGGGCTCCGCCTTTCTCTTGGAGCATGAGTGGGGAAAGATTGATCTTACTGTCAATACTTTTAGAAGTTCTACTTTTGTTCTAATTTTTTTTTTCCATTAATTATGGACAATCCTCACTTCTACTTTGTATGTCATAATTATTAAGCAGTTTCTTATCAAAACTGTGATGCCTCAATTTAACTATTCTCCATATATATGTATATTTATTTATACTTAAGTTGGAGCTTCATCTTTCTTCGAACAGATAGTTCATGTGACGCACTAACTCAGAGATACCTTGAATCCCCTATCACATGCAACAATTGTATTGTAATACTTTCTTATTCCAACTTATTGCAAAATCTGTGACCGAACATCGTATCATATCACGATTGTTTGGGCATTTTCCCTGTCTGGACCTTATTTCATAGAGTAACGAGACCCTTCTTAGTCTAAATTTCGTACAACTAGTGTAACACATACTTCTACAAGATGAGGTTGTGTTGTTTCCTGAGTTCTGTAAATGACTACTTGAGGTTTACAGACCTTATATTTGTCTTTTAATCATCAAACTTCATAACTGGTTTCCTCAAATACTTAATTTCTTAAGGAATACATGTATCAACCTCATCTGACATGCTTATCTTCATGCTGGAGCTCTAACTGTTTATGTTTCTATCACAAACCATTCATAACTCTCCTTCAAAATTTTTTTTTGAAGGATAGTTATTGCTTATACACTAGCTACATCATCTTTTCCTTTGGGGTTACCAATGTACCCTTTACCATGTGACACTCACTCAATTGTTCTGCCTCTTAGGCTTTATGAGTCTTTTTAAGGAGTCTACCCTTTTCCTTCTTATCTAGTGTCGAGTTCAAACTACTCTCGAAAGTATGAACTCATTTAAGAATATACCATCTTCATACTTTAGCATTCTTCCTTTTAATTTACTCTTTATATAATCGAGTTCTTAAGCTCATTTCATCTCGTGTTTACTTTCCTCAAAGAATAATTATCTTAAACTTATGACTCTGGAAAAAAATTCTAATAATTTCTCCTTAAAATAGGTATATTTCGAAGTATTACCTTCTGTTGACATTTTTGTTCTTAAGTAGGATCATCTGTCTTTTGATCTTTGTACCTCTCAGAGCATAGATCATAGTCTTAATGATATACATCCATCCTTCTTAACCTAATCCTTGACCTCTAAACTCAATAAGGTCATCCTCCCAGTGTAAAAATAATTACACCTAAAAATTCTTTCATTTTCTTTAAATTCCTATATTGATAATACTGTTCCCCTATTTATCATCAGGCAGGGTATATATAAAATAAAATCCTCAAACCATTGCTACGTTTGATACCCCATTATCTTACCTTTAACTTACTTATCATACTGACTAAACTATTAGTCCTTATCGTTCCTTTACTTATGCAAGAGATCTTCTCCTTTAAAAGGATTCCATTTCATATCCTCCATTAAGAGTTTGACTTATAAATTCATAACTTTCATCCTCAAAGTTTCAATTATAAGTTCTAATAAATCTGTCTTAGATTGGCATCACAACCAAATTTTTCTTAATAGATAAACACTATCCTTAACTGATTTGCTCCACTCTTGTTGTAATTTTCTTCTTACAACGCATCTTGATTTGGCACGGAAATAATATTATTTCTATTTCCTTGCTTTATAATATCTAATAATGAGTCACACTTTGACTCTGAGGTTTCTTACATTTCTTAAGTTGTAATCCCATTTATCAAGGGATCTCACCTACTTAAGTTAATCACCTTGAATAGATACGTAGATGAGCACCTTTATTACTTTATTTTAATCACATATCTCTATTCATGGTCACCTTAGTATCTTATCGACTTGGCACATCTAATCCACGATTTTCTAATGGATAAGCTTATGACAGTGTATTGTCACACCTTAATTGCCTATTATCTTACGTCATCACTTGTTTTCGTCTAATCGATACTTCACTGCAAAGGCAACTTTTACCTTTATCATCTTTACCTCATGCAATCTTAATTCTTTAGCGGATTTTAAACAAATCCGTAACTGTATTCTTCAATCATAAATAGGGTAAGAATATCTTCCCTTGAGATCGTTGTAAAGGGATTAGTTTGGTCAAAACTAACCTAGAACAACATCCCTCAATTTATCCATGACCTTCGGTGTTCTTTTCTTATCACTTAAACTGCTGCTTACATTTAAACTCATTACATTAGTTCTTGTACCTATATCCAAATGAGATTCTCAACATCTCAAACCTCTTTTGCATTTGTCTTAACTTATAGCCTTTGTGCGTTATTTATCATCACCTTCATACACATAGGTACTTTCTATGAGATTGCTAAACATTTTAAGGCTAGCAATCATCATGTATCATATCTTAAGTGGGTCGCTTAACATCTACCATAAGCTGGTACTGCTTAATGTTGAAGCTTTATTTCCTATATCGTATCTTGATATACGTATATAGTCATCGAACGTGGCTCACATCTAACTTGACAGTGTTACATCGTCGATCTCCTTATTAGCATCACCTTTATGCTACATATTCAGATCTTCTTTATGGATGCATGCTAAAATGCCGCTGCTAGCAATGCAGTCATCCGGGCTTCCTCAACGGGAGTCTCGGTAGTAGTTCCTTTTTTAAACTGTTGTGCATGGCTCTAATACTTTGCTTGGCTATATAATCCAGCAACGATCATTACGGGATCACCTCAAACGATCACACTTCTTGAGTCTTGTCAGCCCAAGGGAATACAACACAGTAAAATGCTGGGGCGGTTAAACATGAATGGTCCTTGATAGGACGATCTTAATCGTGCGAACGTATTAACTTTTGGTTGCTCGTTAAATAAGTGCTCGCGTCTTTTAACTACTATAATCTAATTGACATAAACATACTTTAACTTACTTGGACTATGGCAAAGCAGACACGTGACGACGTGGAGTAGGATGGCAGGATACCGGCTCTGATACCAACTGTGACGACCCTCCTTTATAATGCCGTCACCGTAACTTACTTTTTAACTTGTACTTACTGAAATTTCTTGAAATTTGCGGAACATTTTTTTTTTAAAAAAAAAACATAAGAAGGAATACTTTCATAATTTGTAACAATAATTTCAAATAAGTGAATCCCTAAATTTCTTAAAGCTCTTCTTAATTTTAGTTAAGATAAAACTTTTTAGAAATATCCTTCAAACGGAATAACATTTGAACTCTTGTTTCAATTACTCTTTAAAAGCTTTTCTAAAACTAATCATTTCAATTGGCCATCTCATTTGACTTTAAAACCGATTTCGTGAGAAATCTTAAGTTCAAGTGCATCTTAAAATCCTTTTAAGATTAATCATTTAAATCGTCATGTTTAAAATTCATTTATTTGTTGCATGTACTGTTGCAACGTTCTAAAACTTAAATACTCAAAACTAGGGTTGTTAACTGCAACCTTGGTTTTCTTAACATACATATGTACGTATACTTTTAAACATACATACTTAAAACCTTTAAATCATATAGACATATACATGATTTTTTTCTTAAACTTACTGCGGAAATAACTGCGTAAGCGGTATCCATTTCCATCTCCACCATTCGTCCGCCGCTCACCACTGCCCTTCACGAATTGCTGATAGGTTTCTTACCTACAGCATGAACTTATCTGATTGAGCTTTCGCTCAGCAAGTAGGAACTATATCTCCCAAAATAACTGTAAGTACACATGTATAAATATGCATGAGCTGATTATGCTTGATTATGATGTTTTATCATAGTCTTATTATCTTATCTTATCTTATCTTTCTTACTGATGGGCCCGAGTGCTCACGTACCACTTGCGCGCAATCATCGGGACGTGAGGGGTTGCAAGGTCCCCCGCGACACCGTGATTATAACTTGAACGCCTCCCTTAGGTCGGAGGACATTCTTTTTTTTTTTTTCTTTTCTCCCTTGTGGAGCTGGAATTACCTCCCTTAGGTCGGAGGCTGGTACGGCACTCAATTGAGATTATTCTTATAAGTTCCTCTTGACTTATTAAGGTGTATGCAATTTGACCTAGCATAGCATACTATAACATTAACTTAATTTAAGCACATATAATTCATGTGCACTGCTTATGTGTATGCATCATAACATAGCATCGCATACCATACTTAAAGCATAAACATGTATATATAACACGTGTAAATTTTTCTTTAAAATCTATTCATGCTGTAGGCGAGATTCCTACTTACCTTATTTACAGAGCTGGAATCCACTTTTCGCCAAACAGCCTATTCTGTTACTTGCTTACTTCTGAAAATAAACACCCACTGAGAGTGTGAGATTATCTGTCGTTTGCTATTCTATTTTAACAACTTATGAAGGAATCTAACCCTTTTCTTAAAGCATGTATTCCTTTCCTTTACTGAAGGATAATTCACTATAAGGATCAACTTATTAAATCCTCAAAATCTTATTTTCCTTAATTGCCCTTAACATACTTATGTCTAGATTGAAAATCATTTACCCAATCTAGTAACTTATTCTCCATAATTTTCCTCATTGGACTCATTATGATATTAAGGCCCAATTTGGCGTAGAAACTTATTAACGGCATTCCAATTCTTAGGCCGCTGAAATTTAGACTCAAACAGAGTCTATTAAATTAACACGGGCGTTGGACCCACATCAAATCCTCGAAATCCTAAGGACCTATCGTGTTGGGCTCGTAGGTGCCCGTTGGGATGATTTGCTCGATAACCCACTATGTTCTTTAAAGAAAACATTTTTCTTGAAAATTTTCTTTATGAATACTTCTGTTAAAGTGAAGTTTAAAACCATAATAATTTACTAAAATCACATATCGGGTTCTTTGATCACTTTTTGTTAAAACCAACACTAGGTTAGTTTTGTTTCGTTAAAACTGTGCAGTTTCCGAAATCTGCTTTTTACTATATCTTAGAGTCAGATTTCAAAATTTTGTTCTTCACAAAACTTCCTCGTCTCATCGAGATATAAAATTTTTGTTTTTTGTGAAAGTTGAAATTCGGCCTCTAAAGGCCTCGTTTGGCTGAAAACCGTAGCTGCTGTTTTTCTTGAAACTGTTTTTATCAAAAACTGTGTCATTTCGGAAATATGCATTTTACTATATCTTAGGGTTGGATTTTAAAAATCTATTCTTCATGAAAGTTCTTCATCTCATCGAAGGTTAAAATTGTTATTTTTATGAAAAATCGAGATTCAGCCTCTAAAGGTCTCGTTTGGCTGAACCAGTGGCTGCCAGTCTTTTTTTGAAATTGTTTGGGCAGCCTGTCCGGTTTTGCAAAATAACTTCAAACTTGGTTTTAGAGTTAAAATGGGGTTTTGTCACAGCCACATAAAATGTTCAAAACATAAAGGGCTACAAGTTTAAGTTTTGGAACACCTAAAAATCTTGTTCTAGGGTTCTCACTTCCGTGTTCAAAGCAACCGGAAAATTTTTCCTCTAAGCAAAAATAAGCAACTTAGATTAAAAATAAGCATACCATATAAAACTAACCTCAAAACTCACACACCCTTATTACAACTTATTTCTTTGAGAATCACAAATTACATCAATAGATTCTCAACCTTAAACTTTGCTAGAAATGGAAATAGAGAGAAAGGTTTTAGAGTTTATACCCTTAAGGAAAATCCTTAGCTAGACATCTCTAGAACACCTTGATTCCTTTCTTCTTGTTGAGAGCAAAGACTAATGCTTTGTATTTGGGAGGGTAAGTGAAAAATTTAGAGAGGGCACAAGAGAGAGGTGTTGCCGGTTGTGTATAGAGAAAGAGAGAAAATAGAACAATCACTTAAATATGGACAATTCTCCTCAAGCATGGCCGGTTGGAGTTTTTAGAAAGAGGTGATGTAAGCTTATATGGGAAATAGTTGATTTGATCTATCATCATCAAGTCTTGTAGTACACTCAACTTGTCAAACAAATTTTTGTCTAAAACCTCCTATACATACACGGCAAGCCAAAGGAAGAAAGAGAGAGAGAAAAAGTTTTATGATTACTCTTCTGCTCCCATCATCAAATGACATCATCCTATCACACCTTACCATGTCATTCACTTACACACTCCATTAATTAAATTTTGGCTCTACATTTGCTATGCTTGGCCGGCCAAGTGGAGAAGGAGAGAGAGAAAAATCTCACCTACCCCTTGTACTCTTGTCCACTTAAATTTCACTTGAATCAGATAAAAATTATACTGATTGTAAGGAAGTACCTAGCCGACAGAAAATTCTAGTTTCTGACAGTTCCTTTTCTACTGCTCATTTACAGTTCAATATTAATTCCTGACTACTTTGACATCACATTAAATTCTTACTCGCGTAATATCTTGAACTGTTTTAAGTCTTGAAATTAATTCTAGACTGAACAAATTCTACATTTAACTTTTCTGCATTATATCCCGGGAATGACGCTGTTTCTGACGGTGTCAAATCCTGAGCTCACATTGTACCCTTCTACTATGGGTATTTATCTTGTGACTTTAACCTAGCTATCTGGCAATTAAGGATTTTCTCTTCTTTAAAAATGTCAGTGCGTTTTTTTTTACGCTGCTAACATCATGCTGTGTTTGGAGATTCTTGAAATTAAGATTCTCAAACTATACTTGTACTGAAAATTATTCCGCCTTAAAGTACAACAATAAATTATCGATCGAATTTACTTGATCGAAAACATGAACTTAACGTGAAATCTGTTACAGAATTTAGGAATACAGATATTGATTCCATAAATCCTTCAGTCACATAATATTTTCTAGGAAAATCCTTGGCTTAAATAAATAAATTGTATTATTTAAAGTCTGGGATTTTGTCAGTCATTACACCTAGGAATGAGTCCAGGTTCGTTTATCAGTTTTGGGAAGGTTTTAGAATTAAAGAAGATTGATTCATCTGGTTTTGAGTGTGTTGGCCGTAACAGCTATGTTGCAGTGTTGTTGCAACAGGATCTGCAACGGAGGTGGTTCAGCGAATTAATTGAAGATGTGTCAAGCTATTCACAGTTTGCTTATTTATTGAAAGAGTCTATGGAGTAATTGTACACCTCTTGACGAGTTTTTACTGGGTTGTGAGACATGGGTGAGCATATATATTGAGAGAAATGATTTGAGTGTTTTTCGGGAGAAAAACTTAGTTGGAGGGATTCCAATGTTTAAAGTCGATGGGATCTCGCTGTTCAAGTCCATTGGGAAAATTGCAAGTTCATAAGCGTCTTCTTAGAGAGGGAGTCTCGGGTAGATTAAGTCCAATTGAATTGTAAAAGAGTTCTTAGTGGATTATTCATCATCTGGGCGTGGCCCCGCGGAGTAGGGTGTTACCGAACCGCGATACCATTTCTCTCGTGTTCTTTTATTTTATGTTTCTGCATTATTCATATTGTCTTATAAATTGTTAAAAGACTAAAACCGGTACTTACAACTACAGTAGTCTTAACTCTTAAATTGTGTAACCCTAATTATTTTCTTGATGATTCTTGACATACACAGAGGCTCCTGACTAAAATTTCACTATGGGTAGTTTAGAGATTTCACAATATTTGTGAATTCAGGTGACTTAGTTTTTCATTATAAAGAAAACGCCGATTTTAGGTTGATGAGAAAGATTAGATAACAGTGAGTCGTGCGATTTTCTCTCTTAGAAAACCTCTTCATCTTAATGAATTACTATATCGATCAAAATGTAGTCTCATATTGATATGAATCTTTATATAAACTTTATATGTTTAATTTTTATTAATTTTTTTTGTAATTTTATTGGAAGTAATTTCATTCTACATCTACATAAATTATTAGGGACAAAAAGGAAAAAAATAAAATAAAATAAAATACTTGTGACGGCTAGTTTTAAAACTTTAAACTGGAAAAATGTTTGCTATCAAGTGCAAGGTGGTAACTAGTGATTAGTCTAATCCATGAGCCCCACTCGTTATGTGATAATCATTAATTTAATGAAGAAAACAAAAAGATACGTACGCAGGCTTCTTTCTTTTTGCCCCCACCTTAAAGCTATATATTTTATCTTTATAGCACTCAAATACTTAATTTGCATATCTTAAGTACTACTAATTTGAAGTAAGAATACTTAATTTGAAGTGACATGGAAAACAAAACCTAAGAAGAAGAGAGAACCATGTTCACTTAACTTGCTAGGAAGCTTATCTAAGCAATTGAATGCTTTCTCCTTTGTTTTTTTTTTTTTTTTCCTATGAAATGCAAGCAACAGGCTTTCGTATTCTTGGTGCCAGTGAAGAGTCGAATCTTCAACCGCGGAGAATGCGTGTATTTTGAGTGCAACCAAAGTCTAACTTCCCCCTATTTGTTCTCTTTGTATTTTTTTTTTTTTTCGAATAACATAAAAACAATAAAAATTAAAGGTAGACTCCTCTAGTGTCAAAGAGGTTCCCGTACTATGACAGGCTCGTGAGAAAGCTCAATTTTATATGTACGCGGTCTTATCCTCCCGAAGAAGAGGCCGTTTCAGATATTTAAATCTTAGATGCCGGGTGTAAACGCAAACGCCCCCACCACGGTGCCAAAGCATGCCTTCTAATAACATAAATGACAAATTTTCTAATAACATAAATGACAAATTTTCTAGAAGTACTCTATGATAAGGTGTCACCCCTACTAGAAAATTTAAATTGAAGACAGTATGTAGTCATTTTTTGGGACTCAAATTCTCTGTCCAATTTTAGTGTTCAAGTTGGTGTTTAACAATTGTATCATGCCACATCGTATAAAAAATTTAAATTACTTTTTAACTAATTTTTTTATACTTATTATGAGATAATTTTGTATAATTTAATTGGGTAGATACTAATTAAGACGTGTAGATCCCACTTTTAGTATCGGTTTTTTGAAAAATCTGATATTATAAATGCAAGAAAAAAATAAAACACAAGGTAGACTCCAAAATGAGAACGAGTTTCGTTTTTCATTATATTATAAGGAGCCATTGTTATTTACTTATTTATAACAATATTTCTTTATTTAACCCCGAATTTATCCAAATCCTGCCATTACACTCCGTACATGTAGCAACTTGGCTCCGCACTCCAAAGAAGACTAAAAAAAAGTTGCAAACCACGTTTATTTATCTTAACAAATAAAACAACCCGGAGTAAAAAACAAGAGTTAAATACTGGGCGTATTTAAAATTTGTTTTAAAATAATTTTATTTTTTATATGAAAATAAAAATAAAAACGTTTTCAATCTCAGACATAAATTATTTTTAAAAATTCGTTTAGTAGTTTGATCAAGAAATTATTTTTAATGTAAAAAAATTTATTAATGTCTCTCTTTGTCTCTTTCTATTCAAGAGATGAGAAAACGAAAACAAAAAATGAAAAACGGTTAAAAGTCATTTTTCATTTCTCTCTCATTTTACACTAAACCAAAAAATTATTTTCATTTCTGTTGTTTGTCTTTATTGCGTCAAACGCCGTTTTGAAAACGTTTTCATTTTTTCTTTCTCAAAAAACATAAAAAATAAAAACGGGATCAATTTCAAACGCGGCCATTATTTTCCATTACTTAATTCGTTTTGTACATGGTTTGAAATTGTCACAAAATTCTACCACTTCAGTTATACTGTAATTAGGTATAGTGCTAAGAAAACAACAGAAACGATATTGTATTACAGTGATTTGAATGTGTTATAGTAAACAAAGACTAAACAAATGAATGATCAAAAAACATATTATTATAGTACTAAAGATTCAGTATTTATTTATGGTATTTCTCCAAAAACAAATTCAGATATTAGAAATTACATGCAAATCAGCTTTTGATCTCAAGAGGTTGCCAAAGTTCCTTAACTTTGTGTTCTGTCCGGTTCATAACGTGGTTACGTTTCTCTCAAAAGACACCATGAATCTCAAGAGTTTGACACGTATATTTAGGCTAGAAGTCGGCTAAGATCATTTGATTTAAAGACAGTCAAATTCTAGTCAATTACGAAATGTAGAATTAACCTCTTTGTTTGTTTGTTTGTTAACGTACTTTACATTTTTTTTTTTCTTTTTTCTCATTAGAAAATGACTGTTTTCTTACACGTATCCAATTATAATATTGAATAGTCAAATGTGTTTAATTTGTCATGTTTCTTAACTAGACAGTTTGATTTGTTTATTCAATTATTATCATCTTAAATTAAAATACATCTAGTTAAGTTTAGCAGACGTTACATAGTCGTTGAAGGTGATACTTAGTAGATTTATTTCTCTCGAGTTATCTAAATTTCCATTAAAAATACATTAATTGAAATCTAGAAGCATAAATTTTCAAAATTTTAATTTTGAGTTTGATGACCAAAATCACCCTTTCTAAATCATCATTTATGAAGGTAGGAAGCATCATCAACATTATGTAAAATGAATTTTCAAATTTCGCTATAACAACAACAACATCATATAATACACCTGTTCCATTAATATATATATATATATATAATATATAAAATATAAGGAGAAAGAGAAAAATAAGTCAAGATTTGAGATAAATTAAAATTAATTGGTCAATAGTTTACATAAGTTAATAAATAGGTTAAATTACTATTTTCGTCCATAACTTGTCTGATCATGAACTATAACTTGACAAGTTATTATTCATAATTTACGATTTTTGTCTTTAACTTATCTAACTATAAACTATAACTTAATAATGACTTATTAATTTTTATAACTAAAAATTAACCTATATACTTTTTTAAATTTTTTATATTGACTTATTTCTTATTATTTCCGTAAAATATACATATAAAAGATCAATCAACAACATAATTCAATGGGCCAAGGTTGTCACAATTCTTGTGACACCCATGTGGGACTTGCCGCCAAACTCCAGATTTCCATCTGAATATGATTTTGATGGCGTAGAAAAGCTTTCTTTGTCCTCCTAATTTTAAGAGATAAAACTGAAGGCTCTTATCCCTTTCTCATTCTCATTCTGGAAAATAATTTCCAATTAATTAAGGAATTATCTTTAGTATTTACAAATAATGGTGTAATGTATAAAATATTCATCATGGTCATGCAAGGGATAAGCCAACGTGGCCTTCCTCCAATGGATACAAAAGGGAGGTCCCACAGAACATCAGGCTTATACCCCACAGCTTGAATTATGTGGTCAATATTGCAAAATATAATCCAAAGAGGATCATGGTATTTATGCAAATCTGCAAAGTTGAATTAGGTGGCCAACCTCAGACCTCCCACCATAAAAATCTTAATATAAGACACTGTACCCGCCAGAATTCAAATAAGTTAATATAAGGGCATTTTTTGCCTTTGCCCCATAGAACTTTTTGGAAATCAAAAGTAGGTGCTTCAATTTAACTTTTGGTAAATTATTCTCAAAACGTGATAAAGTATTATAGAGTATATCCGAATGATCACAGTAACTCTTTTAATTTTTTCTTTAATAAAGGGAAATTTCATTAATAAACGAAATGGAATACAAACTTGACATAAAATCAAAAATGACCCCGAATGTAATAGAATTCAACCCGAACAATTAGACTTACTAATTAAAACAATGGTAGCATAAGGGCGAATACTAATGCCGATACTCAAAGTAGAAAAATCTGATCGGCACGTAAAAATCAAGCATGGTTGAAACTTGTTGAAAAAGACCAAACAGTCAATGGGTTAACCCATTTGACTGAGACCAAACTCCTCGTATAGAAGACATCTGCACGGCTTAAGGAAATTCTTAACTGGACGAAACAACCCACACCAACAGTGATCGACTCGACTGGATGGAAGACATAATTAAGGAAATTGTAACTCTTAGGGCTCGTTTAGTTTGCTGATTCGAGTTTTTAATTCGAGTTGAGATGTGAATTTAGGTAAGAGCTTTTTACTATAGTAAAAAAATAAATGTGACTGTTTCTGAGAATTTTTTACTGTAATAAAATTCAAATAAAACTTTGAAACATAAGTTGTAATAATCCAAATGAAACTTTGTTTCTAGCCCAATTAAATTCAAGGTGAAAACAAACAAAGCACAGATGTTGTTTTCACGGGAAAACCAAAAAAGTAATTAATAAAAACTATTGCTTTGTTGCTAATTTCGTAATCGATAGAGATTTGCCGTTGAAGAAGCAGTTGCTCTCTCTCTCTCTCTCTCTCGCTCTCAGCTTTGCTTCCTTAATAACCAAAACCCAGAGAGAAGTTAGGCCAACGGTTGGCCTGGCTTCCCTCCAAACTCTCTCTATCTCTCTCTTTCTGATTCCCTTGGAATCAAAGCAAAAGCCCTTTTTTCAGTTGATTCTTGGTCACCATCTGAGACCCAACTTCACCTTCTTGATACCTTCTTCACACCTATTTTCTTCATCTCCTTTTGCCTGGTCCTCATATATACTATTGAAATTTCTTCCAATTGAGTGTTCATTCTAAGGTCCATCTTTTAATACCCAGTTGAGATTTTGGCCTCTAGTGCATCTTTTCATGATTTTTGGTTGAGAGAATTAGCAGTTACGGTTCAAAAAGGAAAGATTTTGGTTCATACCCAATAAAGTTTGAGGCCTTGGTGTAGAGCTGGGAAGTTCTTTTAATTTGGGCAAGCATCAATTTTCTGAAGATTCGATAAGAACAAGGTTCTTGAACCAAATGGTAATCTCATATTATTTTCCCTGTTCATTTCTATAAACATCATTTGAAAACGTACTTGTTTCTAAATATACTTGTCAAGAATTTTAGTCCAAAACTCAGTATTTGGATAATCTGTTTTTGTATAATAAAATACACAGGATAAGCAAGGAGAAAAGTTCGTTGTCTTGCAATAGTGGCTACACCAAACTCTAATTAGACCACAAAAGGTTGGAGCTTTTTGACAACCATGAATACTCGTTACTTCATTCCATCAGACTCCCTGTGCAACTCCATCAATACTATTTCAATATTCTCATCGAGCTCCGTCACCGGCGGAGATCGAATTCCCACGGCGACCGCCCGAAACAGGGCTCCCCGGGCCCCGCCTTCATTGTTGATAAGAATGGCCATGAGGGTGTCTAGAGCGAGGTGGTTCACCTTCTTGAGGAGAGTGTTCCATTACCAAAACGGGTCGGGGTCGGATCTCGGGTCGAACCCTTTCAATTCGAGTACTTGGATGATGCTAGAGCTCATTGCTTTGCTTGTTCAAATTAGCATCACAACGATTACTCTGGCCATATCCAAGAAGGAGAGGCCAGTTTGGCCTATGAGGATGTGGATTGTTGGTTATGTTATTGGGTGTTTTCTCAATCTTTTGTTACTCTTTGGGCGTTACAGATATCTTTATCTGACTCAAGGAGATGGTTTCACTCTTTCTGATATAGAGCAACAAAGAGGAGTTGAAGAATCCAGGTAACTTTATACTTCCAAGTGTACCTAAATTCTGTTAAGAGTTTTTGGCACTCTCTGTTCCTAAATTGAAGTGTGACGGTTTGGTTTTTAAACTTTTTTCTTTGCCCTGTTAGCCTAAAGAATTTCTTTTCCTAGCAGCTTTAGTCCCTAGTCCTCCAATTTAGGGTACTTGAGAATATCATGATTTTCAAGGATTTTAGTGGATTTTGGAAGACAGTAAAGATTTGCATGGTAAAATTTCAAGTTATCACACGATATATGTGACTAATTTCATAAAGTTCAAAAGTCATTGTGATTTGTCATGGTTTTGTTAGGGACCAAAACTGCCAAAATAAATAAATTCGAGGACTAACAATACAAAAATCTTTTCTTTTAGAAAAAACTCAATGAACAAAACTTATGAGGGAGTTTCTCTAATAGGGCTTCCCTATCAATAGGGTCGGTTTCTAATTGTTGGATTTGTAAAAGTCACATTAGATTAAAAAAGTATGTAGAGTTTATAATTTGTAATACATATATAACAGCTGAAAATATAGACTTTTCGATAGTTCATTTTTTCAAGACCTAAAAGCTCCCAACTTGTGACATATAATTACTTAATAATGAACATGTCAAGTGTGCTAACATCATTAAAAATTCGGCAAATAATACCGTGAAAGCTAGTAGACAAAGTTCAAAACACAAATTAAATTGTCCTTCTCTGAGTTTGTTATGTGTAACTTGTGTAGGAGCACACACTTGATGAACAAGTGCAGGACATCACTAGAGCTCTTCTTTGCAATATGGTTTGTGATGGGCAATGTTTGGGTGTTCGATTCCCGATTCAGCTCGTTCCACCACGCCCCAATGCTCCATGTCCTCTGCATCTCTCTGCTCGCTTGGAACGCCATTAGCTACTCCTTCCCCTTCCTGTTGTTCCTTCTGCTTTGTTGTTGTGTGCCACTCATAAGTAGCCTTCTTGGATACAACATGAACATGGGGTCAATTGATAAAGGTGCATCTGATGACCAAATTTCTGAGCTACCCAGTTGGAAATACAAGGCAGTTGAAAACAAATTGGAGCTAGGAACTAATAATACAGATTGCAAATCAGACAATACTCATGAAGATCCAGTAAGTCACATTTACAATAAATAACTACTTTTTTCTTTATATGGGAAGTTTTCTGTGTTTTCTGATTATTTATTCTTCTAACATATATTTAAGATCCATGTACTAGAATAAGAGAAGCTTTTATCATTTGTATATAATAGACTTTAAAAGGATTCACAAGACAAATGATATTTTCGTTGTCATTTGCTAATAAAAATTTAAATATAAAAACAAATACTTATTTAAGACTAAATTAATTCTCAAATTTTTAGGAAAACCCTTCCTAGAGAACCCACATAAATGTGACTTTTTTGGAAGCTCTTCAACAGTTAAAAGCAGTGGCGAAGTCACTTGAGGCCAAATGGGGACTAATGCCCCTTAACATTTAAACATTTATTACTTTAGAATGTTACCCTGTTGAGTTATGGTTTTTTTCCTATTGAAGTAGAAGTTTAACTCCGCCACTGGTTAAAAGTTATCAGTATGACATTGAAACACCTCTAAAGCCATTTTGGTCTCAGAAAAGGATAGTTACATAAAATTTTAGTTTCTAGAGCTCATTAATTTTTTTTTTCCTGCTTATTTCTTGTTGACAGGAATGTTGCATTTGCCTTACCAAGTATAAAGAAAAGGAAGAAGTGAGGCAGTTACCATGTTCCCATACATTCCACCTCAAGTGTGTAGACCAATGGCTCAGAATTATATCTTGTTGCCCTCTTTGCAAACAAGAACTACAAAGATAGCAACTTAGAAATGGGTTTCTTTTTTTTTTTTTTTTTTTTTTTTGGGTTATATTTCTCTTATTTTGGTGTGATTTACATTTTCTTTCCTTTTTTAAAAGAAAAAAATGGTTACTTGAGTGAGTTTATTGCTTGTACAATGGATCAGCTCACCAGTAACCAAAACCATACTGAAAGTCATCCTTCTTTGAGTACACAAATAGCAAGAGAATGATGTTAGAACTAAGTATATACACTACCTAAGGGTAAGAGACTACACAATTATACTCCATTAAATACACGGAATTTTTGAGTGTTATAAATGTGGTTTTCTGTAACGAGTGATGCTTCAATAGTAGTTGTATTTATAGAGAATATTCTTTTCTGTATATATGCTTGTGGTTCTCATCTTCTTTGGCCAAATGCAACGAAATGCTTCTGACATCATTTATCAGTAACATTGAATGTTGTCACGTGTATGATGATTTTAGTATTTGTAACACTAACGGATAAAAACATAGAAAAAAGAACTTTTATCGGCACTATAAGCACCATCACTAATAGACGGTAAACACGACTAGTAAATCTTATCTTTTAAAATTCACTTTATATTAGTAAGTGATTTTTAATATTATTGGTGTTTTATAATTTTTTTTTTAAAGTTATTCAATCTTAAAGGAATCTTAGCCTGACTAGACACACAATTGATCAAGACAACATAGGCCGAGAAATTTAGCATTTAGCATATTTTGTTTATGTTAATAAAGTAAATAACATTTTTTTTTATGTTAGATAAATAATAAGTATATTTTCAAATTCAATTTTAAAATTGATACTTTTTTTCTGACTTTATTCTTATTTTTATCTTTATTTTTTCTTTTCTCTTCTTTTGAAATTCTGCCCTTCTCTCTCTCTCTTCTCGTTATTTTTATCTCTTCTAGCCGATGCTCGTCCCTGAAAATACAGCAAATGCTCGTCAACCAACACCTCTCTAGAGATCTCTCTCTTCCTTGTTCTCTCTTTCTACTCTCTCTCTCTTCATTAATCTGTTGTTGTCTCTCTCCGTTGCGATTTTTCAGTTGTCTTGGTCAAGCTTCTCATTGTAAATGCCAAAGATCGAGAAGCTACTAGAGATCTTGAGCAAGATGTCGCGTAAATGATGACGATCTCCATCATGTCGTTCCTCCTCAGAGATCGTGTGGCGACCCTCCTAAATGGTTGTCATTGTAGCTGGCACTAATATATACTTATTAAAATATCTTAAAATTTGTGGAACATTTTTTTTTTTGTAAACAAATCTATTATAGTAAACATAAATTTTGAATTTCTTTCTTAATTATGACAAAATATTTATATCTCAACATATTCATCCTTCAAAACATAAGTATATAAGTATATACTTGATCTTTAAGTCTTTGCTTACATAAATATACTTAACAGTCATAACTTGATAATTTAACATATAATTTCATAGTCATAATTAGCAAAACTGTTTATCATGTAAAACTTTGTACGAAAATAATTGCGAGTGATATCCATTCCCTAATCTCTACATCGTTAGTCCGTTGCCCCGCCATTAGTCCATCAGGCATTAGACACAGGTTGCTTACCTATAGTATAAATATTTTATAATGAGCTATCGTTCAGCAAGTAAGAACTATTTCTCGCAAAACAACTATAAGTTCACATGAATAAATATGCATGAGCCAATTATGCTTAATTATGATAATGTCTTATTAAAGTTTTATTATATGATCTTATATTGCTTACTGATGGGCTCGAGTGCTCTTACCATTTATGCACAATCATCGAGACGTGAGGGTTTGCAAGGTCCCAATGACACCATGATTTAATTTACTATATTCTTTTTTTTCTACCTCTCTCGTGGAGTCTTAGTTAGCTCTCTCTTAGAGGCTGATACGACACTCAATTGATACTATTCTTATAAGTTCTACTTAACTTATTAAGGTGTATGCTGTTGGGAATAGTGTCCTAAAAGCATGAGATGTAAAAAGGATATTTATTATTTATTTAATAAAATAGATTATTCATCATTTTATGTGCATATATTTATGAATATTTTATGAATATCAAATAAAATTCCTTGATTATTTATGTAACCTTAAACATTGTATATAAGTGTTATATACGAGAGGATAATGTTTAAGGATAATAATCAAAAAGTAATGTTCATAATGAATATAATTAAAGTTCAGAATCTTTAATTAAAACATTATTAATACATGTCATTCCCATTTAGAATGGAACGGTGTTATCCACACTGTTAATATGGCGAGATATTGAATGAGTGTATTTCGCATAATGAGATTATGTGGAACATGGATGCAGACACAATATGAATTTCTAATAATTTCCGTTAAGCATAGAAATTCTAATTGAGTCTACCGATGGTCATATATAGAATGATCTTAATCCTGAGTTCTTAACAAACTCCTATTTATGGATTTATGTCCTTTGATTTACTCGGTACGGATTCCGAGACCCTGAATCCTATTCCTTGTATTTTGGAGACATAATGAAATAGGTAGCTGGGAATGTTATTATACGAGATGGAATTCATTCCTTCTTGAGAGAGAAGCAGATAAATAATTCTCTTGAGTGTTGATTCGGTACTTGGATTAGTAAGAGCGCTCCGGTTCATGAATTTGTTTTATGAATCACTATCCATTAGAGAATCAATGGTACTCAAGGATAAAGATGTAATTAGAGAGGTTAACGGATTCTACCTGACTTTAATTATGAATTATTTATGGAGGATCGATCTATATGCAATGACTATATCAAATGGACACTTCACAGTTTAGAAGTAATTAATGTCTATAATTCCGAGAGTGCAATTCCAAGTTTATAGTGGAGTAACTATTGGAATTAATAGAATTAATTAATTAATTAAAGTGTTTAATTAATTATTAATTTTTATTGGAGCTCAGAATTATAGGTCCATTAGTCCCCGCGTCGTCCTTGTAATTCTACCAGACACAAAGGGCAAAATGGGAATTTTAGAATTACGGAATTCTAAAATTAAATACTCGAAGAATAATTAATTGAGAATTAATTATTATTTAAATAATGAGATTATTTAAATTTGAATTTGAACATATCTAGATTTATCCATTTAAACTTATTTGATAATTTGTTCAATTTAGAATTCAAATTAATTTAAGTTTGACTTAAATTCGAATTTGAATCTGAATTAAAATTGAACTACTGGATAATGGATAAAATATCTTCCTTCCTTATCTTATTTAGGTGCCACACACAAAGGGATAAAACCCTAGGGTGCCGGCCATCTAAGAGATAAGGGGAAGGGATTTTTTGTTCCAAATTCAAAATTGGAGATAAGGATTTGATCCTATTTTGAAGTTTGACTTCTTCTCTTTAAATATGAGATAAATGGAAAATTGTAGGACAATTTTTGAAACAACTTTCAGCCCTAGTTCCCCTAGTGCTGGCCGAAATTCCTCATAGCAAAGAGAGAGAAAATATTTTTCTCCAAAAATTCCTCATTGTGCATGCGTTGGTGATTGTGGAAATTCGAGTGTTTTAGAAACCGTTTTGTCTCACGTGTGCCCACACACACGTCTACGTGGAATCAAGGAATTGACGTGGAAGACTTTGGTGTTCTAAACACAAAAGCTTGGAGCTAGGACTGTTCGTGGTCAAAGAAAATCAAGATATCATCCGAGTCGGCTACAAGGTATTTTTTTTTCGGTTGATCTTTGAATCTTATAAATTAATGAGATTAATTTATTGGTGCATAAATTAATATAATCTATAGAGTATCTCAAAAGTTTTATGAAAATTTTTGTTATACACGATCCGCCTTTCCGCTGCGTTTTCGCCGCCTAATTCGATTCAACAACCAACATATGCAGCATGACATGACATTGCATACTATAACATAAAGCATAAACATACATATATATCATGTGTAATATTTTATTTAAAATATATTCATACTGTAGGCGAGATTCTGACTTACCTGTTTTACAAAGTTGGAATTCACTATTCGCCAAATAGCCTATTCTCTTACTTGCTTATTTCTGATCATGAACATCTATTGAGAGTGTTAAATTCAGTCATTTGCTATTCTAATTTAGCAAACTTATAAAGGAATCTAATCATTTCCTTAAGACATGTTTACCTTTTCTTTATTAAAGGATCGTAAAAATTTACTATAAGGATCAATTTATTAAATCCTCAAAATCTTATTTTCCTTAATTGTCTTTAATATACATATGATTAGATTGAAAATCAATTATCTAATCTAGCAGTCAATTCTCCATAATTTACCTTATTGGGCTTGTTCTGGTATTAAGGCCTAATTCAACCTAGAGACTTAATAATGACGTTCTACTCTTAGACTGTTGAAATTTAGACTTGAGCGAGAGTTCTTGAACTAATACAGGCGCTGGACCCGCTTCTAACTGTGAAATTCCACGGACCTAACATATTAAGCTCATACGTTCCCGTTTGAATGTTTTTGTTCAAAAACTATTAAGTTTTAAAAGAACCCATTGTTCAATTTTCATAAAACAAATTGCTCATTTATTTAGTTACAAGTACTAAATTCTCATTATCAATCTTAAATAAATTTATGTCGAACATCAACTTTTAAAACTATTTCACAAGTCCTTTTATGGTTAGTTTATAAACCACCGTCAAACTATGTCTTATAAATGGTTTTCTCAAAAACTTTCTTCACGAATATTTTTTATTAAAACAAGATCTAAAACCATAGTATTTTACTGAAATCACATCTCGGGTTCTTTGATGAACTTTTCTATTAAAAACCAAAACTATATTAGTTTTGTCATGTTAAAACTATACAGTTTTAGAAATCTGCATTTTACTGCATTTTGAAGTTGGATTTTGAAAATATATTCTTCATGAGAATTCTTCGTCTCGTCGAGATATAAAATTTTTGTGTTTAGAGAAAACTAAGCTTCAACCTCTAAATGGCTTATTTGGCTGCAAACAGTGGCTGCCAGTTTTGAAATAGTTTTTTAGACAGCTTTGCAGTGTTTTAAAAAACAACTTAAAACTTGTATTTAGAGTTAAAACTAAGTTTATTCACAATCATAGAAAAAGTTCAAAATATCGAGAACTATAAGTTCAAAGTTAGAACAACTGAAAAATCTCATTCTACAATCCTCATTTTCCCATTCAAAGTAGCCGAAAAAGTTTACCTCTAATAAAAATAAACCAAACTTAAACCAAGCATAAACATACCACATATTACTAATCAAACCCTTATTACAAACATATTTCCCCAATAACCACAAATTACATCCATAATTTACAATTTAAGCTTTGGTAGAGAAACAAAGGAGAAAGGTTTAGAGTTTATACCCTTAAAGAAAATCCTTGATTAGACTACTCCTAGAACACTTTGATAGCCTTTTTCTTCCTCTAAGGTTTGTTAATAACTTGAAATTAGAAGAGTAAAAGAAGAATTTGAGAAGGATATTATAAATCTTAAACTTTGTTAGAAAATAAGAAAGAGAGGGTTTATAGTTTATACTCTTGAAGAAAGATCTTTGGCTAGACTCCTCTAAAGACATTTGATCTTCTTATTCTTCTCATGTTTGCTAATGGCTTAAGATTAGGAGAGTGGAAGAAAAATTTAAGAAGAAATGGAGGGAAAGAGGGGCCGGTTTTTTTTTGTGTAGGGAAAGGAGAGGAAATGTGCAAAATAGGCCAAATTAATGCTTGCACTAATGAACTAATATTTATAGACTTTTGCTTAATCTCCTCTTAGCTCTTTATTAAGTCTATCAAGCTAGCTTAATTAGCAAATTTTTTTTGATTAATTTCCCCATACATGGAGGTCCATAAGTGGAGAAAAAAAAGAGAGAAAAGATCTCATAATTACTCCATCAAATCACTATCAGCTCATATCTAATCTTTAAAAATTCACATCTCGTCACATCTTGTCTTGTACTTTGATCTTATTCCTTTAGATCCATTTCAAGCAGTCAAAGTTTATACTGACTGTAGAGGATTAACTTAGCTGACAGGAAGTTTTGGTTTTTAACAGTTCCTTTTTTACTGTTTATTTATAGTCCAATACTAATTCTCTGAATAATTCAATATCAAATTAAACTCTTAATCGCGTAATATTTCAGATTGTCTTAGTCTTGAAATCATTTTTAAACTATAAATTCTAAACTTAACTTTTTCTGCATTACATTTCAAGAATGATAACGTTACCGACAGTATCAACTCCTGAGCTCATATAGTATCTCCCTACTAAAGCAGTACTCTCATGACTTCAACCTATCTGTTCGGCAATTAAGGATTTCTCCTTGAATGTCAGAGCGTCTCTTAGTACGCTGCTAACATTGTACTGCTTGGAGATTCTTGAAATTAAGATTCTCAAATTGAATATGGACTGAAAATTCTTTTGCCTTAAATCGCGGTGAGAGTTTATTGATCAAATTTTCTTGCTCATAAAACATGTACTTAACATAAAAGTTGCCACCGAATTTAGGAATACTGATATTAATTTCATAAATCCTTCAGTCACAAAATATATTATGATATTCTCTAGAAAAATCTTTGCTTAAATACATAAATTATATTATTTAATTATGATATTTTCTCAGTTATTACAAATAGGAAGAGATCAGAGATCCACTCTTGATTACTATCACTATATCTGGGTTTGTTGGCATTCCGTCTCACAAATTGAAGCAGTCTAGTTGATTGTGACGATCGTCGTCGTTGCGAGGCCGAGTGATGGTACTAACGATATATACGAGAAGGTCCTCTATGTAGAGATAGGGATGAGTGTATTTTAGGGTATGTTCTGTTAGACAAAATAGTATGGATAATACAAAAGAGGAACAAGTTAAGGAAGAACAAAATCGAAATTCATACAATTGTAATTCAATCTTTTTACCAAAACTCGGAAATGGAAATTGCAAGAATGTCGAGGCACGTGGAGCACGTTTTCCTTAAAACAGATTCGTCCCCTCCGGTGTGTGCTTGAGGTTACATTAGAGGTCCGTCTTTCAGGATACAACAACAACGACGGTAGCTCGATGCACTTTCGAAACCGTCCGGCAAACTAGAACTTGATCTTTCCTCTATCACCAAAACCGAACTAAACAAGACAAAGAAAAACACACAACTCTAGAAGCAAGAGAGAAACGAGAGAGAGGAAGAGATTTATGGAAAGGTGTGTCTTCAAATGGCTGGAGAAGACCCTTTATATAGGCTCCAAAGTCCGGGTGTTACACCATGACATTATGGTGCATAAATCCGGATTTATTCTCGGATTAATGGTGCTTAATTCAGAGGTTACAACCCCTGAAGAACCTAGTCCAATGTATGTCTTCATTCGGAAGTTAATTGTCCATTAACCAGCCAATAATGCAAGTTAATGCTTCAGTATTCCCAAATCCCACACTAATGCAGAGTTAAACAAAAACTAATGCAGTTGTTTCAGATTTCTGATGGGAAAAATAAAAAGAAAAATTGTAAAATGTAGCTCACACGGAGCGGATTTTTCGGTTCGGCATTCGTGTCCGTAGGTCGCGAGGGCACACATTAGGCCCCTAACCCGCGGAGACCGTGATTCGCATCCCCTCTGCGCGTGAGAGAGCCTTTTTGGTATACATGCTTACCTAAGCTTCAAAGTGTAATCACTTATAAACACTACATTGGCTTCACTCCTAGCCAATGTGGGACTTTTCCAATTTCCTTCTAGATAAACCATTCCAAGTACCATATTTAAACCATTAATTTTGAATTCACCCAAAATCCATTTTAAGTGTATGAATACTTGATTTCGATCTCCTCGCGGCGGAGAATGCAAATCCATCGAGACCCGTCCCAAAAACTTATTGGGCCCCATCCGAATATGGGCCTCAAAATGGGCCTTTAAAATGGTTTAATAAACTATTTTTCTAACATGTTCATTTGCACAACTCGAGTCTTGAGTAATATATGTGAGAGAGAAATACTATAGCAAAGAGGTTGAATTTGAATTTTTGTGAGAGAAAACTCTACAGTAATGTGACTTGAGTCATGAAAATGAGTAAGGCCACTGTTTTTGAAATGTCCCTCAGTTTACACAAATCAGTAGAGACAACATAGACCCTTCTAGTTTGTGTCTAGTGGGTTATGGCGAATTAGTAGAAGTGCTCAAAACATATAGAGAAAATTGTTGAACTTATTTTTGAAGTGCATAAGTTTAAAATTTTACTATTTACTCTTGATTAATACCCTTTAACTAACATAACTATTTGATTAAAAATGATATTAATAAAAAGTAAGAAGTAAAAATTTAAACTCATATATTTTAAGGAGTGTTTGATATTAAAGGGTTGTCGTTCAAGCTCTTATAGGTCCCAACCAAGCGTATTATATTGTGTATCCAACTAAATTTAGTAAATTTTTTTTTTTTCAAATGAGTTTTTTAATTACAAAATTTGGAAAACATCATATGATGCTTAGTGAATGACAGGTAAGGTAAAATAAAAAAGAATTAGGTAGCATCCGGAGTAACTTTGACACAATGGACCAACAATCAAATTGCTTGTCTTGTGATACTTTAAAGAAGAAAATTACAATAAAGAATCAGTGGTGTTAAATACTATTATCTATTTACTAATAGAAAATAAGTTTCCTAATGTGAGATTTACAAATTAAACTTATTTTTTTATTAATAGTGGTGAGTAATTTTAATAAATATTTTTTAAAAGTATATGAATCAAAATTTTTATTTTTTACTCTTAATTCATAATATTTTTAATTAAATAATTATGTTAAAAAAAAGATATTTATAAAAGTAAGATATAAATATCTATACTTATATATTTTTACGAGTAAATTCTCCAATTTTTTGTGATGTGATGTGGTGCTTAATACACCATTAAATTTAAGTGCATAAATCAAGATTTTCTCTCTTTACTTTTAATTCATAATTGTTTTAATTAAATAATTATATTAATAAAAAAATATTTAATTTATGTATTTTTAAGAGTAAATTATCAAAACTTTAACTTAAATTTATGCACTTTTAAGGGTAAATTCTCCCATTTTTCGTGACCCGGTGCTTAATACACCATTAGGTCCATTTGAAACTTAGCACAAGCAGATCGCCACGTGTCACTTGTTCCTCGTAGTTTTCACCAAATAGTGCAAATACAATGACACCTTTGCCCCAAAAGGAAAAAAAATTTACATTCGTACGTTTGTGATATGGCGTCGTTTCACGAACTAAATGTAGTATTCATAGTTGTCAAGTACCTGACACCCTTTTATTATTATTATAATATTATTTTTGGGTGGTGAAAAGTGGAGATCTGACCTTGGAAAAGGAGAAATTGGCCGTGCCCTTTTATTATTATTAATTATTAAATTCGACAAATTTTGATTGGTCAGTAGAGATAAGTACTCATTTTTGTTGTTTTTTTTTTTTTTTTTATTTTATAAAAATTTCTGTTTGCTTTCTCATTACTAACCTCAAAAGAACTTCCAAATTACAATCCTGCCCCCTCCAGTCACAAGTTTCACATGACACATGCTTCCAAACATATCAAAGTCCAATCATCTTTATTAAATACTAACTTGCCTATGATTTTTTCACAACGACCATTCATTTAAAAAGGACATGCAATTAGTGCCGGTGGTAACAAGTTGGTATCAATACTACGAAAAATTGAGCATCTAATTTGACTTTAATCCTATAAAAATCTCGTGATCAAGAATGCCTCGGTCATTTTACTGATTTGAGTTTAGAATTTAAATTTTGTTACAGTAAAAAACTTTCAGAAATAGTCACATCTAATTTTTTTTTGTTACAGTAAAAAGTTTTCACATAAAATCACATCTCAACTCGAATTAAAAACTCAAATCAGCGAACTAAACGGGTCCGTAATACCAGTAGAAATTTATTATTCATTTTTTTCATCTAACAATTCAACTAAATGATTATTTTTCAATTCTAAAGAAAATTTTATTTTGGACAAAGTATCGATAGGAATTATAATTTTATTTTGGACATGCCATCAAAACGTTAAAAAATTTAGTTAAAAAATATAATTATTAATTAGTTATTCTAATATTAAGATAGGTAGCATAATATATAATCTTTTTTTAAAAAAAAAAGATAACACATAAAAATCTACTAAAAGGATATGTAAGTAAATTTATAACAGTTTATTTTAATTTTGGGTGTAAATAAATACATAAATGAGATCAAAACTAATTCTGACTTTGATTCTTAAAATATAAATAAATAATTTATTCTGACTCCGATTTATGTCCACTCCAATTAGAGATAAATAAAGATGCCATTAATTTAAATCTTCCCCTAAATGCACAAAAAAAAAAGGGGAAGTTTTGGGGAAAATGGTATGTTTTGTAAATGAGAGGCTAAATCAAGTCCGAATTGTTCTATATTTTGGCTGGTGATTTCACATTCGCGGGGGGAACAGGAGAATCACATTCTCTGGTTCTATTTTTTGGTTGAAAAAGCAAAGCGGCTGAAATTCCAAGGTCTACAGAAACAACAACACACTACACGACGTCGTTTTTCACGTGCTCCTCTCTCTCTCTCTCTCTCTCTCTCTCTCCTCTCTTTCTCTCTCTTCTCCTGTATATTAGGAACGAGAAAGAAACCAACTCAGAACCATTCTCTCTCTCTCTCTCTCTCTCTCTCTCTCTCTCTCTCTCTGAAGTTGGTTTTTGTTTTGGTGTTGAGAAAACAAAGAAATATGAGTGAAATAAGAGCTAAATTCATGGAGGTTTACTCCATTTTGAAATCGGAGATCCTCAACGACCCTGCTTTCGAGTATACCGATGATTCTCGCCAATGGGTCGAGGGGGTATTTCCCCATCTCTTTCTCTCTCTAGAATTCTTTATATAGCATTGTCGTGTGTGTTCATTTCATTGATGTACATTGTTTCGGCTTGTTGGCAATTTGAGGCCTTTTTTTTTTTAAATTGGACTTTTCTTTTTAACTTAGAATCTGGTTATGAAGCTGAAGACTATATAATTTTTAGATCTATTTGTAAGTTCCCAAGTTCTGGTTTTGACAGACAATCTTTGAGCAATATTTTAACTTGATGTGAAAATGGAATAAAGATATATATATATATATTTTTTTTTTGCTTCAAAAATTGGGTTTTAGCTTGAGATTTTGGAATGTGTTGGATTATGTTAAACATGCAACTCAATTTTATAGAAATTTTTTGAATATGTGGGGTATCACCAAACTTACTTAAACTCCTGTGTTTTTTTTTTTTTTTTGGGTCAATATAAAATATCATGTCCAAGTCCAAGATAGTTTTTGCTAACTCTCTTTGGTATTTATTTATTTGATATGCCTATAGAACAAGATCACAAACTATTATTACATCTGAATTCTTATATTTGATGCAACTAGTTTTCCCCCACGAATCTCAAGACTATGTTTATTTGAAAAGATTTATTCTTTGTTATTCTGCATTGAATGCTATGTCATATGTTCTGATTGAGTCATTTTACTTTGTTGCTAAGTGCTCTTTTTGTTGTTGTTTATCAAGTATTTCTTATTTATTATGCCTTTAAAAACAAGATCATCATAAACTATAGTCACATCTGAACCTTTAGATTTGGATACAATCGGATATCGCCTATGTCACTCTCAAGATTGTGTTTCTTTGAAAAGATTTATTCAATGTTATTCTGCATTCAGTGTTATGTCCTAATTTCTGATTAATTCATTTTACTTTGTTGCAGATGCTGGATTACAATGTCCCGGGAGGTGTGATTTTTTTTTTTTTTTTTAATCCGTTTATCTTGGAGCTTCTAGAATTTTAGAAGAGACTATTGTGTTTTATTTTGTTCCTTTTTTTTATTTTTTATTATTATCTCCCTCAAGTTAAAAGTTGTTCTTGATTGTTTTTGTTTGGCAGGAAAACTTAACCGAGGGCTATCTGTTATTGATAGCTACAAATTACTTAAAGAAGGGCAGGAACTAAGTGAAGAAGAAATTTTCCTTGCTTCTGCTCTTGGCTGGTGCATTGAATGGGTATAAATATAATTACTTAACACACCACTTTCTCTTTTGGTAGTGTTTGATTTGTTGTGAGAAATAAGATATCGATAACTAGGAATCTTTTATTGTTATCAGGATTATTTAGGCATGTTTATCTTATTACTTTATTTTATTTCTCATTTCCTCTATAAATAGGCCTAATGGATAAGGTTTTTCAATTCGTACCTTTATTAAAAATATTGCATATTCAGATTTTTTTCTCTACTGTTTTTATTCTTCTGCGATCTCTATTTCTCTGTCTCTTTGTCTACATACGCCCATCATCAATTTGTTTATCAGTTAGGATACTTGTTATGCTAGTTGCTTCGAATTGGGTTAAGTGGGCAGTTTTAGCCTTTTGAAACATCATATTTTTTGCAGCTTCAAGCATATTTTCTAGTTCTTGATGATATCATGGATAACTCTGTCACGCGTCGTGGCCAACCTTGCTGGTTTCGAGTGCCAAAGGTACGAGTTATAACACTTTTTCATTTTTGGAGTGTTAGAGTAAAATCGTATTGGTGACTCTTGTTTTTTGTCTGGAATATTCTAACGTCTATAAAACTCTAATCCTAGGTTGGCTTGATTGCGGTAAATGACGGCATTATACTTCGTAACCACATATCAAGAATTCTCAAAAACCATTTTAAAGGCAAGACTTACTATGTGGATCTTCTGGATTTGTTTAATGAGGTATGCTATTCTTTCATTGATGGTAGATCAGGAGAAGCGGGTTTCTTCTTTTATCTCTTGATTGTTTACTGCAGTTATTAATTTACAGGTGGAATTCCAAACAGCGTCAGGACAAATGATAGATCTAATCACCACACTTGAAGGAGAGAAAGATCTCTTAAAGTACTCGTTGCCACTGTAAGTGAATACTTGAGATTTGACATCTCTGCAAGATCTTGAATTAAATTGGTTTCCTCTCTCCATGTTTAACATGATAAAAAGCTTTGTGTTGTGATGCAGTCACCATCGCATCGTTCAATACAAAACCGCTTATTACTCATTCTACCTTCCGGTGAGCAAAAATCCTTGCTTTTTGCATACATTTCTATATTTCTCCTCTATATGTTTGTGATATTTCTGCCTGTACGTTTGTGCTTGTTCATCATGCTGGGATTTAGTGTGTTTCGATCTATCATGCTTTGTAATGACTCTTTACAACCAGGTTGCTTGTGCATTGCTGATGGCGGGTGAAAATCTTGACAAACATCTTGATGTGAAGAACATACTTATTGAGATGGGAACCTACTTTCAAGTTCAGGTAATGAACATGTCCTCGTGTGGTTCCTTCTGTAACATAGGAAGATGAAAGGACAATATTAGTTCAAAGTTTATGCTTTTCCTTCATCATCAAATCCTGTCTTTTTTCTTATGTGTCATTAGCAACTGAACTGGGTATATTATTGCAGAGCTTTCTATTGTAATTTTTAACGATAACTCGGCAACGTGTTCTGTAGGATGACTATCTGGATTGCTTTGGTCATCCTGATGTGATTGGTAAGGTACGTCATGAGGCTAACGCGTACTCTCTAGGAAATTCATAAGGCAATAACTAGTTTTAATAGAGTATATTTCAAATCTCATTGGTATGGCCTTTTGGACTATCAGGTTGGTACAGATATTGAAGACTTCAAGTGCTCTTGGTTGGTCGTGAAAGCGCTTGAACGTTCTACCGAGGAACAGAAGAAGTTATTAAATGTGAGAACCCTAAAAATTCATTCTCTCAGCTTCTTATTGTATCATCTCAGAAGAATGTTCTTCACTTTGCTTATGCAAAACACGTTTCGTTGTGCCAGGAGAATTATGGGAAACCAGATGAAGCTTCCGTAAAGAAAGTGAAAGAACTATACAAAGTCCTTGACCTTGAGGTTTTTTCCCTGTTCTGGTTTCCTACCTAGATTGTCAAGTATTTTTTTTTTTTTTTTTTTTCCGAAGAAATTCTGTAGTCGGATACAAACATAAAAGGGTACCCTACTGATATTTTGCAACTCTAGACCGTTAGATCATATCAGGATCATATCAAAACTAAAAAGTCTGATATGGCGGTCTATAATTGTGCAGAACCAAAAGGGTATCTGAATTCTCCAACTTTTTAATGATTTTTTGACTTTTAATTGAAATTCGATTTTGGGATTTGTAGGGCGTGTTTGCGGAGTATGAGAACAACAGCTACCAGAAGCTCATAAAATCAATTGAAGCTCATCCAAGTAAAGCAGTGCAGGCGGTGCTGAAATCTTTCTTGGCCAAGATATACAAGAGGCAGAAATAAGTAGTGGTGGACCTGAAGATTATTAGCATTTTTTTTCTTTCCTAATAAAGGTCAAAGAAATAATGAAGTGTTTATTATTTTTATTGTTGTCCTGCTGGTTTTTGATTTGGAAAGTGTATCTCTCTCACATGGTGAATGTTTTGAGCTCTGATAATATTTTATTCCTTTTCTGCCTCTATTCCTTTTCTGAGGCAGAAAAAAAAAGACATTAGTACTTTTCAGTTTATCTTCTTGTTTGTTAATCTTGTTTGTGTTTGTTTCCCAAGTGAGAACTGAGAACTGCCACCATGTATATCTCCCTGCATTGATTATGTTTTATTACTTATGCTGTACTCTCTCTCTCTCTCTCTCTCTCTCTCTCTCTCTCTCTCTCTCTTTTTTTTTTTTTTTTTTCCTGGTCATATTATATCTATATATACATGAAATATGCTTAGGGACCACCACTAAAACATGATGGCCCCACTAAAAAAGGATGGCCCCACCTGTAGGTCTTATGTTGTAGGAAATGGTGTTGAGCACTATTGATATTTAGATACATACTTTCAAATGAAAACTTTTTCATCATTGGTCCTGGAAATATACTATTGTGTCATCCCATCTAGAATTAAGTGATATCGTCCTAATTTGTAATTACTTGAAGTTCTCATCCACCAAGCCAAATCTGTATTTTGCATGATTACCCCCTAAGCGCGTTGCGTTTGGAAAATCAGTGTTTGAACTAAAATTTTTTGCAATCAATCCCTTGAATTTACAAACCTGTTGCATTGACAGTCCTTTTGTTCACATCTGTTAAATCTTGAAAAGATTTTATCACGTGATTCACATGCAACTTTTCTTCGGGGCATTTGATAGTCATTTGCTTACCAAAAGGACTATAATGCAATGGCTTTGAAAATTCAAGGGGTTGGTTGTATAAGTCTATTAGTTAAAGGACTGATTTTGACAATCGCAATAAGTTCAGGGTTAACCATGTGAGCCAAAATTTTACAACTCATGGATTACTCTCTCAATGGAATAATTTGAGAGCATATTACCAAAATGATAGATATCATTGGTTTGGTTTTAATTAAACATTTCACGCAATCACACTATAATATGGGAGTAATTAAGCTAAAAGCTTACGAAATCATTATAATTGATGACGTTTCGGCAAACTCAAATATGTGATTGAACTAAAATTTAATAATAATTATTATTGATTTCAGTTTAATTATACATTTTCACTTAGCCACCTTGTCCTCCTACCAAACATTATTTGAGGCATCGGTAAATATTACACACCATTTTCACCAATGAAATATTGACATAAATATCTTGTCAACAAAAGTCATTTTCCTTAACTATAAAATCTTATAAGCAACTTGTCTGCTAAGCTCCACCTGATTGATGCTATTGTTGGATGTATTATTGTTATCATATAATATCATTATCATTAGAAGATTGGAAATAGAAATATGAGAAATGGGCAGTATAGCAAAGAAGTAGAGATGCAAAAAGGGGCCGGCCCGGCCTGGCCCTTTCTCCTTAGGCTCACGTGGGCCTGGCAGGCTCAATCCATGAATTTCGTGGGCCAGGTCAGGCCGGCTGTGAATGACCTCTGCCCAGTTCACACCACAGGCTAATTTTACGTGGGCCAGGTTGGGTGGGTCGTGCCGCGGGCCAGGATAGGCCGTGCCATGGGCCTTGAATTAGCTGGCCCACTCAAGGCCCATCTTGGTCTATCATAAGTTTAGATGGGCTGGCCCATCTAAGCATGTAATTTTTAATTTTTATTTTGAATTTTTAAACAAGTTAACAAATATATAAGTTTGAATAATCAATAGAAATATGAAAAGAAATATTTTATTTACGATTACCTCATTAAATAAAAACTTTTCTAAGAAAAACCTAGTGGGATAAAACTTTGGTAAGGAAAAACGAATACAATCAGGATAATTATATATAAGATGTTTACAAAATTACTAAAAAAAGGAAAAAAAACATGAATATATTATGGGCCTAGATGGGCTAGACATGACCGACCCATTATGGGTCTAGATGGGCCGGGCTGGGCCTGGGCCTGCCCATCATAGGCCTAAACGGGCAGGCCCAACCCAGCTTGACCTATGATTTTTCATGGGTCGTGGCGGGCTGGCACATGGACCTATATATGTTGACCCAGCTCAACCCATTAATATTTATGAGTTGCGTCGTGCCTTGAACAGTGACAGACCGTACCGGCCATGCCATTACTGTGTTAGGATGGGCCCAGGCCGGCCCACGGACCCCGGCCTATTGTTGCATCTCTACAAAGAAGGTTCCCTAATGAATAAAAAAAATAAAAATAATAAAAGGGAAGGTATGGTAATAAGTAACAAACTGGCTTTTCAAGTCAAAGGAGGAGAATTAAAGGCCACAAATGGTTGATTAGGAGTTAACCACAAGTTTGAAACAGTAAAACCAAAATCGGTTAAAACTTGCATTCCAAATAATCAGCTATTAATGATCTATCTATTCCTTATTGTTAGGCTCACTAATAACAATAATAATCTAATCTTCAATTTCTCACCCTTTTCTGTTTCTGAAAGAGCATTATTCTTTGGTGCCTGCAAAAGTTACATTCTCTTTAAGCATTCAAGGTACGTATAAAATGTCAATTTTTCTTAACATCTTATTATTTGATTTGATTTTATGACTTTATGATTTTATGGGCTGTAAATTTCCTTTTTGAGCCACTATGTTATTATTTCTTTATTATGAACTTTTGTAGATTTTGTTTTTCCTTTTTCATTTTTTTGGGCTCTCATATAAAATTATTTCCCTTTCATATCTATTTCATTGATATGCACAACATATTGTGAGGCTAAACAAAATTATCAATCATTGATTTAATAATGATAGCTATTTTTTATTTATGCCAATGATTAGATAGCAATTAAATCTTCAATTATGTCATGAATATCTGCCTGACATAATTGTTTTACATGTGATGTAAATATATAACATTCTATATTACAATTTTCTATATAAAAATGAATGTTTTATTACACTTTCAATGATATTTTCTTCTCATTTACACATTGTGGGTTTGTTTTTTTTTGTTTTATTTTTTTGGTGCAATTCATTTAAATACTCTTAAGCTTGAACAAACAAAAACATGGATGAAAAAGTGGAGCAAAGATCACCCCAAAAGATGAAGGAAAACAACATGAGCTTCAAGCTTAACATACCGGATATCAACTTGGATGAGTTGAAGAAACAAACGCATTTGCTTGTGTCGCCAAGAGCACAACGTGCAGTGACAAAGTCCTCTAGCACAAGGTGGAATTGCCTCTGCTCCCCCACCACGCACGCCGGCTCATTCCGCTGCCGGCACCACAGAAGCTCCGGCATGCTCCGGGGTGGCTCCGTCGGCTCCAATCTCTCGGAATTGGCCCGTAAACCTGGCGCCATTAGCGACTCCCTCGAAGCTCAGTAGCTTTCATGGCAAGGATGCTTAATTGTGGAGATGACGCATTGGTTTTTGTTATTATAAACAAGGGAATTTCGTATGCATATAAGTATTTAGTAGGATGATGAAAAAATGGCCTATGCATCTTAAGCTATTTATTAATTTTTTTTTTAGATGACTTGATAATTTATTTATTATGTTTTGATTCAAGAAAAAATTAGTAGATATTTTAGATCATACCATTATCGACGTATATAATGGTATGGTTTTATTTTCCTAGACCTAATGTTTTGTTTTATGGGAATGAACGAGAACATTATCTTGTTCTCCCCTTTCAATAAAAAATAAAAATAAAAATAAAAAAACTTGTTCTCACTGGTAACTAATTTGTTGCGTATCTTGTCCTTAATGCTATGGTCTTTTGGAAGTGCTAATTTGCCTTTTATCACACGCTTTAGAAAATACTACAATATAAAAAGTTAAATTCAAATTTTTATAAAAAAAAAAATATTGTAATAAAAATTTAAATTTTAATTTGAGCTAACGAAATGAACGAAGCTAATTTATTAATCTTTGAGAATATTTACCATTATAAATTAACTATCAATTTGACTACTTATGTTTAAAAGAGAATAAGGGAAATAACTTAATTTAAGGGGAATAAAATTTATGGAGAATGAAGTAAAGAAAAAAAATTATGCGGTAAAAAAAATCTTTTCACTGTTGTTTATTTTAAATATTTTAAAACATGTTGTTTCTTAATTTAGTTTCATAAAAATAATATTTACTATAATTTATGTGAAAGGATTTGGGAAACTGTAGAAATTTGAGAACAAGTGGCCTCGTTCATTTCACCGATTCGAGTTTTAAATTTTAGGTTTCTACAGTAAAAAACTCTCAGAAAATGTCACATCTAACTTTTTCTACTATAGTGAAAAGTTCTCAGAAAATGTCACATCTCAACTCGAATTAAAAACTCAAATTTGCGAAGTGAACGAGTAGTAAATTACAATTTTTGTGGGGACGAGAAAGCTTGAAAGCTTGAACCAACTGAGTGCGGTACATACATACCTTTTGTGGGGACGAGAAAACCTTTCATGCATTCTAGTTGGAGACAATCTAGTGCTATCATATGTGCTGCCGCTTTGGTAAGCCTTGTCATTGCATCTATCTCTCTCTCTCTCTCTCTACATGCTTTCTTCAAAATAGAGGTGTAAATTTGGGCCGTCTGGCTCGGCCCAACCTTAAGCCTAAAAAGTTTAAGGCCGGTCCTAAATTTTACAAGGTATTTTAAAAAAATCTTTAAAAATATATTCCCGACCCTAACAGTGTATTTGGTATGATAGATTATTGAGAGAAAAGAAAAAGATGGAGAGAAAAGATGAGGGAAAACTCTTATAGTGGTTGTTTAGTAGAGTAAAAAGAAAAGTAGAAAGGAAAATAGGAGAGATTTTTATGCCATGGGGCCCAACTCTTTTTTATCCTTCCAAATATAGCCGGATTTTAGAGGAGAAAATATATGTTCATGTTGCATTATCATGAAATATAATTTTACCCATTCAACATTCTTTTTACAAATATTATTCATGGGTATAAAAGTAATTTATGAGTGAGATTTTTTTCCTCCCAATTTAATTTTTAATACCAAACAATTGAAAGTAAGCTCATTTTCTTTCAGTCTTTTCGTACCAAACAACATAAAAAATATCAATTTCCTTTCGATCATTGATATTTTCTGTCATTTTCATATTTTTTTTACGTCATATTTTCTTTCATTCCTACCAAACATAGCATAAAAGAGATAGGGTAAGCCCAACCCGACCTTAAGCTCAAAAAGATTAAGGCCGGGGCTGGACCAACAGTGACGGACATCGGACTGACCCGTTTATTCAGGCCCAAATCCTCCCAAGTGGAAGAAGGTCTTGAGTCTTGATCTTCACTCTGTTTTTTGTCGTTGTACAGAATGCCAGATGTGGTGCGGAGCAAACCCAACAGTTACACGTCAGGCTCCAACAATGACTCACATTCCAGGTAATAGCCATAGCCAGTATTAGTATTAATTAGACGCTCATTAGCAGATGGGCGTCAATATTAGGTAAAAGTGCTTCTGCACATTTCTCGTCGTTATGTATTGAGCATGTGCTAATCAAAGCATGAACCAAATCTGTACTTCCAAGTCTTGGCTGCTTCTTAAGGGCTCCTGATTTTTTCCTGTCATTTGAAATCTTCACTCCGGTGCAGTTTGCAGTGAAATAATGTCCAAAAAGTCTAGACGCATGGGTCTTTCTTTCCTTTTTTTTTTCCCCCTGAAATTTTGAGATTGATTCAAGTAGTTAATTTGTTGTTGATTGAATTATACAGCCAATGACAAGTTACCGGATCTTGATGATGGTGGGACTGGATCCCCACCTCGTGATGACGGTGGTGGCGGCGGCGGTGGGAGGCAACTGGTCTGGTGGATTCTTCCTTTTCGGGTTTCTTCTGTTTCTTGGCTTCCTTAAAGGATAAAGAGAGCGAAGAACCTTATCGAGACAAAATGAGAACTGAGGTAAAGTTTTGAGATCTACACAAGTGTGGATATTTAGCAAAAATTAATAGGTTGAGGATTAAGTTTTATGGTTTCATTCTTCATATACTAATGAATGTTTACTGGAGTTCAATTATTTTGGGAACGATGTTATGAATTGTTTACATACTAATATAATGTTCAACTTCAACTATGATGGTGAGAACAGCGAAAAATACTCAAGTAGTTCTGTGGAAGCAAAGTTTAATTATAAAAAATATAAAATATAAAAGTTGAAGCATGAGAACTAGTCCCACACGCTACACAAAATATAAAAGTTGATACAAAATCGAAATGGATAAAGCCGCACACTTTTATATCCTAATCACTAATTTAGCGAGGGTATAAGTCGGTTATGGATGCTTCATTGACAGATAATGGAAGTTGGTTGCTTGTAGATTGATGATCAAAGTTCAGTCCAGCTGCCGGCATCATGTGTTCTGGTTCTGAAGTTCTATTGTAAAACGCGGGCTGTTGAGGTTGTCCGAGTGTGACAGAGTAACTACTAAACATGAGAACAACTGTTGTCATTATCGGCCTCTCTTCCGGATCTTCCTGAACACATAACAAGCCAATTTGGATGCATCTAAGAACTTCGCCTTCCGAGTAAGCACCCTCTAGTTTTGGATCCACGAAATCCAGGGGAGTTCCTTCCTTCCAAAGTTTCCAAGCCTGCAATTGAAAATAGCTCAAGTGGATGAGATTATATCATGGGGTAATTGACTGCTTCAAGATAAAATAGACTACAACTTTTCATACTCACATAGCTCAATAAGTCCTGGCCTCTGTCTGATTCATAGAAACTGCTGTTCTTTTTGCCGCTTATAATTTCAAGGACCAGAACTCCGAAACTATAAACGTCTGACTTGACGGAGAATTGTCCATGCATTGCATACTCTGGAGACATGTACCCACTAGAAAAAGGCACCCGACATTGAGTCAATCAGTAAATTAAGAAGGTGGTGTGCAGATATAGACAATAGTCATAATCATGCTGTCTGGTATTGAAAGAAAAGTAGGCGTTAAATTTGGGATCACACCGATGAGGGAAGACACATGGCCTAAGTTTGGCTAATAAGCCGGAAGTGCTATCTAGCTATAATCCGTCTAAATATGCTGACTATATAGTGGGAAAATGATCAAACTTACTATGTTCCAACAATTTTACTGGTGTTCCCTCGAGTTTGATCTACATCAAAAATCCTTGCCATGCCAAAGTCTGAAATTTTTGGGCTCATATCATCATCTAACAAAATATTGCTAGCTTTGAGGTCCCGATGGATAATTCGAAGCCTAGAATCCTCATGGAGATACATAATCCCTCGAGCAATCCCACCGATTATCTTATATCGTATTGCCCAATCCAATTGCCTTTGTACTTTAGGATCTGCACACGAGCTAGCTAGATTCAGACACCTTTCTTAGTAATAAAATTAGATTCAGGAAAACAATTATGAATTAAAGATACGAGGCTACAAATTAAGCATGTTCTAAGACGCACGGACCAAATAGAAAATTGTCAAGGCTTTTGTTGGGCACAAATTCATAGACAAGCAGCTTTTCTTCTCCTTCAAAGCAAAATCCCAACAACCTCACGAGGTTTCTGTGTTGAAGCTTGGCTAGCAATAGGACCTCATTCTTAAATTCTTCAACACCTTGTCCGGAACTCTTTGATAGTCTTTTGACAGCAATTTCTTGTCCATTAGCAAGTGTGCCCTGAGAACATTATAGTTGTATAATTTGAGAAATAGCTAACTAGTATTTCAAATTGAAGCCATCACAAAATGCCATACCTTGTACACCTCACCAAATCCTCCCTCACCTAACTTGCAATCAAGAGAGAACTTGTTTGTGGCAGCTTCAATTTCCGCGAAGTCAAAATGCAAGGACTCTATAGTTGTAATTTCATCGTCCCCAACTACACAAAAGGCATTTTGAGGGTAAGCATTTCCATCACTAACAGGCAGAGCATAAATAATAGATTTTAAATCTTATTATCTTTACCATTTTCTTGCTTTATAGAATCGTGCTGTTTTGCTCTCCTACGGAGGATACAAAACACAAGGATGAGAAGAACTGTGCAAACAGCAATTGGGACTACAATGGCCAGAATAATTACATATGAGCCGTCACTTTCTCCTGAAAAAAAGGGATTATTAATAATCCGTATGACCTTGTCAGCGACAAGGAACTTGTCCAAAACAACAATTAAAATAAGGGACTTTCTTTAGTAGTCTCTGTAAAAATAGACTGCCGGTTTAGTCTCGTATTTTTCAGTCGTTAAATCTATTTATTTTGTATATTTTTTAATTTGATATGATTTTAATTAGATCTAATAGTCAAAAATTAAAACTACTAATAAGACGGACTACCGGATAAACTCTCCCAAAAGTTACACCGTTTATACGAAAAGCATCATTTATTTTTTCTTTTTCAAAACTAATCGTCTCTACACTTCTATAACGTTTGATTTAAATGAGTAGTATGCATCATATAATATATATGACGTACGTATGGTCTAACCACAATTATTATAACCAAAGGAAAGGGAGGAAAAGGCCAAAATAGACTTTAACACATCCTGACAAATTGGCACCGACTAATGACTTCATTCCGCGTTTCTTATTTAATTTATTAAATTATAAAATTATAAAAGTTTTAAAAAAAGGTAAACTACCCAGAAAGGTAATTTACACAAAATAAAAATAACAAAAAAAGAAAAAAAAGAAAGAAACACTAGTACTAGTCCATATATTACAAATTATCTCTTCACAAATTACACAAGAACTACTCCACTAAAAAAGTTAGTTGTTTTATTATTTGACGCCTCTTCGCTTTAAAGAATTTTCCAACTAGAAGAAATCAAACGAAATAAAAATTATGTCAAAAACATTAGGAACTCTTAAAAAGGCTTTGCAGTTACCTTCTGTGTTTTGTTTCGCAATAGTGTTGGAAGGTGGAGGAGGAGTCAGCCCCGTTGACGGAGGTGGTGATATTGCGGTTAAGTTAAAGAAGGGGTAAACTTCATACCTAAATTTTGTAATCAAATTCAAATCAATTTTTCACCACAATCTTTATGATAATATTATAAACAAGTTCATTTTTCACTTGTAATCTCATTTTAAATTGAAATTATATTCCAACTTTCATAAGAAAGCTTGACTGTAGCTACAGTTGAAAACGGAAATATTTGATTATGTTCCTAATCAGTACTAATCTCAAATATTTTTAATAGTGCCCCACCAGGAAACTTGGCCATCATACCTGATATTACAACAAGGCGATATTACTCTGCCCCCAAACTTTCCATAGCAGCAAGAAGGAACCTGCGATACGGAGTCTTGGAGACATCGATTACAGTCCTCGCTGGACAGGTCCGGCGAGCACTGCACGAGACCGTACAACTTCTGGAAGCGACTGAAGTTGGCTGTTCTCATCGCGAACTTCTCCCCACCGGGCCTACCTTTTGCAGCCTCCGCCGTCGCCTCATTCAAGGTGTCCTCCAGCAGCTGGTTAAAGCGTTCCTTTTCCGTGATATCTGCCGTGTTCACTAAATAAATAGTTGGAGTTTCATCAAGGGCGCCAAAGAAAGAGCGGTTGGAGTAGCGCAGTTGGCACTGCTCGTACCAGATTATGGCATCTTTTTCCACGGGGCATCGGCTGCGGACATCTTTGACGGCCGACTGCACGCACTCTCGGCAGTCGTTGGTGCCAACGTCTCCGCGGCAGAAGAAAAGCCCGTAGGAGACGGCAGAGGGGTCTCTACCGCCGGCGGTGGCATTGTGATGTTCGCGAGACGTGGCATTGGAGGAGAGGGAAGAGAGAAGACTGTTGAGGTTGGATTGGTAAGTGCTGTTTGGAGCGAAAGTTGTGTTGTTTGGGCATGAGTGGAGGGTGTAGGTCGGGACAGGTTCACTTCTAAGCGCGAGGGAGAGGAGCAGAGAGAAGAATAACAAGGAAAGCATCTTTTATCATCAGCCGAACGTCTTCGTCTTTGGCCCTCTACTGTACGTGGAGAACTACTTAAGCCTCAGCTCTTTCAAGGCTTTTAAATGGAAGGTTAAACAAAGATAAACGAACCAAAAGAAAAATAAATTATGAGCTTTGATTGATTTTAGAGGCCCCAAGTATTGTTTTATTCGGCTTTATTGTTAATGATGGTTTCCCAGAAAATATAGCCGACGACTTGTAAAGCCTTTGGGATGTAAGGTTATATTTGTAACAAAATATGGTAACTTAAATATTGGGGTGCCTAATTAAAAAAAAGGGTGTCAGTACAATTTCTTTTTAATTAATTGCATGACATGGTTTAATTAAGCTTTTGCTCTTTCAGTGGGTTCCATGCTACTGATACACTTAAGACCACGTAGGTGTCTCTAATGGACTTAAATTTACTGCTTAATTTTAATGTCTTAAGTGGTATTTAACCAATTAAATCATGTTACGTCATGTAAAATATTTAAATTATCTTTTAACTTATTTTTTTGTACTTATTATAAGATGATGTGATATAATTAAATTGGTTTACACACCAATTAAAATAAAAAAAAAATTACACAGCATATTTAGATCCATCTCTTATATGCTTTATAAATAAGTGAAAGAGACCCAGCCAGCTTTTTTCTTTTTCTTTTCCTTCTCCTTCTACTAGCGTCCTCCTTTCACATTGTGGAAAAACATATAGAAAGGCTCAAGTCGTCAGCCAATAAGGTCAAGTCTGAGGAAGAAAATTAACGTAGAAAAGTTCGTTGATGGCGATTAGGAGTGGGACTTTTCCATAGCTACTTAGGTGGCGTCAAGTGAAATTGAAAGTATATACCCCAGGAAAATTGTAGAAAAAAAAAAAAAAAAAACCCCAATCTTTTTTTTTTTTTTGATAATATCACATAAAAGTCTTGCTTAGTTATGTACTTGAAACATACGCTATATACGTCTGTAAAGTTAACTACTGATTCTTTTCTTGCTTATAAGACCCGTTTCCTCTTTTTAAGTACGTAAACGTTTAGTTCATAAATTTATAATTATAATTTAAAATTATTTTTAATTTATATATATTTTTTATGAAAGTATATATTATAATAAATTATAAATTATTATTCGAATCATGACACGAATTCTCATATTAAACACACTTAATCGTTATAGTACTTGAAGTTGAAGGAAATTTTGGAAGAGCAGAATTTTGTTTTTAAACTAGTACTTGGGAAAAGTTGGGACCCGCGCGTTAATTGTTCCACTTCACGCGTGTCCTATGATTCTACTTTCCACATTTCGTTTAAGGTATGCCATAATTTCCACGTCTTATATTTTCAAATCATCATAAATTCATAAGACTTTTAGGTGAAGACTTTGAATCTTAAGTTAAGCCCCTATCCGTTTCACTCTTTCAATCACAACTATTTAAATTTTTTATTATAATATTTTTTTTATAAAATTAATTTAATTTTTTATGTTATATATATTTTTTATAAATTCACTTTTTAATTTAAATTCTCAATTCAAAACTACAAAATAAATCAGCCTTAAATTTTGTTGAGTATATTAGTATTCAAGCTGATAATTATATTTTTATGCATATATGACCGTATTCGAAATAAATATTTATTTTTCTTAATGCATAAATGACCATATAGATTTTTGGCTCTATAAATTTAATTTTTTTTGACAATTTGAGAGGGATGGCGGGTTAAAAATCTTAATGGGAAAATAGTAGAAAGAAAAATAAAGATAATTTTGTTTCTTTTTTTTTTTAGAAGATAAAGATTACATTTTTGTTGTCAGTTAATTTTGAACCATTTAACATCCAAGATACTGTGAAAATTAATTGGAGGTCAGATCTTATGCAAGAGCTCCATTCATGTAAACTAATTGAAACAATGGTAAGAAAACAAACCAACTCTCAACTAGATTGAAGTGAATAATCTGATTTTTTTTTTTTTTTTTGGCTAATAAATTAGATTCATGCTTCTGTTTTCCAACAGAAGGATTTTGCATCCTGAAATTGTCATTAAAAAAAAAAAAAAGATTAGTTACAAACGACAATATCTAGTGCACTAACAACTCCAATGGCGTCCCTGCCCTCAAATGTTTCCAAGCCTACAAAAAGTTAAGCAATTACCATAATTATGAGAATCATTCACAAGATAATTAACGAAACAAAAAGATTAGTTACAAACTTAATTATGTGCTACTCACATAACTCAAGAGGTCCTCAGAGCCCTCTGAGTCGAAGTATCTAGTGCACTTCTTGCCGGTGACAATCTCAATAACTAAGATGCCAAAGCTATACACATCACACTTTAGAGAGAATTGTCCATAATATGCATATTCCGGAGACACGTAACCACTGCACCACATGCAAAATTAATTAATCAGCTGAGAATGAAAACAATAAGGGTACAAACTACGTAGTCAATGTATAAAGTTTCTTTGCTTACTATGTTCCAACAATCCTACTGGTGTTGCCTTGACTTTGATCAACTCCACAGATCTTTGCCATGCCAAAATCTGAAATTTTTGGGTTCATTTGGCTATCTAAAAGTATTTTGCTAGCTTTCAGATCACGATATATAATTCTAAGCCTAGAATCTTCATGGAGATAGAGAATCTCTCGAGCTATCCCACCAATAATCTTATAACGTTTTGACCAATCCAACGGTGTTTGTTTTCCAAATTGATCTGTACACATGATAAATGTATTCAAGTCAAAATAGTGATCAATTTTTTTAATAGAGAGAAGAATTGGATCCCAAAATATTATAGGATTTTTGCTAGTTTGATATGTAGAATTTGAGGATACATTTGTACGTAAAATATCATAAGAAGCATAAGTGGGCTAAAAGGCACAAACCCAAAAGTAAGTTGTCAAGGCTTTTGTTGGGGACAAATTCATAGACAAGGAGCTTTTCTCGTCCTTCTAGGCAAAATCCCAATAGCCTGGTCAGATTTCAAATAGGACGTTTGGTTCATAAATTCAGAAGTATTATTCAAAATCATTTTTGATTTATATGTGTTTTTTGTGAGAGAAAATACTATAATAAGTCACAGACTATTATCCGAACCATGACATGAATTCACCGACCAAACGCACTTTAGCAACCAACGCTACCTCGTTCTTAAACTCTCCCACGCCTTGTAGGGATGATCTCGAGAGCCTCTTCACAGCTATCTCTTGCCCATCAGAAAGTTGGCCCTGAAAAAGTGATTCTTATAAACAATCTAGCTCTGATATCTAAAACTTTTGATCGTTTTAGCCATACCTTGTTAACCGCTCCAAATCCACCCTCACCCAACTTGTTGTCATCAGAGAAGTTGTCCGTCGCTAATCCACCTTCACTCCACAGTTGTAATCTCATTCCCAGCTGCAAAGACACAAGAAAGTGAATAAAAATTTAAAAAATTACGGCAAAATCACAATTTAAACAAGATGGAAACTGTTTGTTTACCATTTTGATCGTTTTGAACAACGTTTTTCTCATCCCTTGATCTTTTCTTCAGCCAATAGCATACTCCTATTGGTATCAGAAACAAGATGACGACTGCAATTGGAGCACAGATGGCAACTATTGTTGTGGTTGAGAATTTATTATTTCCTGCAAAAGGAGAATGCGGTACACGTATATATTAGATGCAAAATCAGAGTGCTCTGCTTATTGATTTTTTTTTTTTTTTTTTAATTTACCTCTGGATCTTATTGCGGACTCTCATGGTGGAGATGTGGTGGGAGTGGAGGTCGAGAAATCACTGGTGCTGGGCTTGGTGCCGAGATCATGATCCTGTAAAACGGATACATTTTTATTTTTATTTTTATATTAAAAAATAAAATTATTTTAAAATTAATTTCAAACGCATTCAAAAAAGAAGCATTTGTAATTCTCAGGTTGTCCCAATCTTCCCCAGAAAACCGCACGGGTAAGAACTAGTTCTTTCCCTTTTCAGCTTAACTTTCGTATTGTATTTCTTTTTTTCTTTTTTTTTTTTTCGTTTTCTTTTCCTGTTTACATATTACCTTGTTTGGTCGCAGAGAAAATGCGGGAAAGTTTTATAACGGGTTTCTGAAACCTGCGTCTTAACTTATTCTGCATTATTTTAGAGACCAAGTAACGAAAAACCATTATTGTTAGATTATGATAAGTGTTATACACATTCCGTCCCGTGAAAAACCATTATTGTTAGACTATGATAAGTTTTATGACGAGTTGCTCCTAATATTGTTAATTTCACTTGGTATTTTCTGTAAGTATATTTTGTCAATTCTTCTAAAACTATATATATGTCGCATTTTCAGCTTATTCTTTTCTGTAAATATTTTTTGTCAATTCTTCTAAAACAATCTGTCTCTTTTTCAGTTTATTCTTTTCTGTCATTATTGTCAAGATGTCAATATATACGGCAGCTCCAAGCACTGACGTTGTCAACTCACCTCAATCAGCGGCAGGTATTCAAAAAAAAAAAAAATTTCTGGACTATTCATGATTTAATTCACTATTTTTATTTTTTTCCTTTTTCCTACTTATAAGGTTAAAGGTTTTGCTGCGGTGATGCCGTAGAAGCTAAATAAGATCCTTGATCTTAAACTTTTCTGTTAAAATATAAATGGAGTTTCTACGGTGAGACTTTTTAAAAAATTGATTATTGGATTAAATTTTTAATAGTGTACCGTATAGAATTGTTTTATTTGTAAATCTGATCCTTAAAAAATAATCCAATCATTAAAACCGGGTGTTTTATCAATAGGTTTTTTTAAGGGGTCTCACAGTAGAGAAAGCTAAATATAAAATTATTGTTCGTCCACCTCCCATAGCTTAAACTTTTGGGATAGATTGTTAAACTAACATAGTATCAGAGATGAACGTCCTAAGTTTAAACCCTTGTAATTGCAGTTTAGGTTTTTAATATATTTTGGGTTTATTATCAAATTTCACGTGTTGAGTTTTTCAATTATACCCACACAATTACTCATTATTCATCCCACAGGTGAGAGCGAGTGTTAAAATATAGAGTAAGTTAGTGAACTCACTCTTTGAATGTATTGTTTTAAGATTTTTACCTTTACTTTTGATTAATACCTTTATGACTAATATAGTTCTTTGATTGAAGGGTATTAATCAAGAGTAAATGGTAAAAATCTAAAACTCATACATTTTAAATGGTATTTGTCTCTTTTTTCTTTAAAATATACTGTCTCTCAACTGCTTAAACTTTTAGGATGAATGGTTAAACTAATATTTTCCGGACCGGAAAAAGTAAGTACATAAAATGTATATATCAGAGTAAAAATCAAGCGACAAGGTTCAGTTTACCCATTCAAAACTTTTAGGATGAATGGGTAAACTAATATTTTCCAGACTGGAAAAAGTAAGTACATAAAGATAAAATGTATATATCAGAGTAAAAATCAAGCGACAAGGTTCAGTCAATTCTAAGTTTATAGTTAGGGGATAGGGAGTTGCTGGAATGCCAGTTTTCCATTCTCATGAGGCTTGAAAGCTTATAGGCAACGAGTCTGCACAAAGTGATTCTATCGAGCTCAAACAACAATGCTTCGTCCCCATATGGAGTTCAGAACTTCAGCCGAAAGGCAATTGTTGAGTGAACCATCTTGTCTTTGTGTAAATGCGCATAATTCTATCATGGTTTCTGTCACGAGAGTCACTAGTCCAACATCCTTTAGGCGTCAATTTCGGTTAAAAGAGATGTGTTCATACTAGCTTCTCAATAAATTTCTCCTTTGTTACTTATTTACTACATTCTTTTTCTTTTTTTGCACTCGATGAAATTTTTGGACTGTTGATTGCAATTACATGGGTGGTACTAAACTGGTACATGTTTTTTATTTGCTCACAGCAAGAACAGTGGGACGCAAGCAACGAGGTAAGCCGATATAGGAAGCGTCCGCTACCGGTTTCAGCCGTTGGTTGCACAAATGGGACAAGTTCAGAGTGTTAAGTTTGGGCCAGCTAAGAATGTTAAGCTTGAACCAACTGAGCGCGGTACAGACATGCCTTTTGTGGGGACGAGAAAACCTTTATGCATTCTAGTTGGAGACAATCTAGTGCTATCATATGCGCTACTGCTTTGGTAAGCTCTGTCATTGCATCTCTCTCTTTGTACTTGCTTTCTTCGAAATAGAGGTGTAAGTTTGTACTGTTTGGCCCGGCCTAATCTTAAAGCCTAAAAAGTTTAGGACCGGGGATATTTTTAAAAAAAATTTAAAAATATATATATCCGGCTCTAAAAGAGAAAGGATCAGTCCAGCCCAGTTTTAAGTTCAAAAAAGTTAGGTCGGGGCTGGGCCAATAGTGACGAGTCTCAAACCAGCCCGTGTAACTTGACCTAAACTTGTAGCTCTACTTCGACGTAATAAATCCTCCCAAGCGGAAGAAGGTCTTGATCTTCACTCTGCTTTTTTTTTGTTGTACAGAATGCCAGGATGTGGTGCGGAGCAAACCAAATAGTACTTACACGTCAGGCTCCAACAATGACTCACATTCCAGGTAATAGCCATAGCCAGTATTAGTATTAATTAGACGTTGTTTCCGTGTATTAGCAGATGGGCGTCGATATTAGGTAAAAGTGCTTCTGCACATTTCTCGTCGTTATGTATTGAGCATGTGCTAATCCAAGCACGAACCAAATATGTACTTCCAAGTCCTGGCTGCTTCTTAAGGGCTCCTGATTTTTTCTTGTCATTTGAAATCTTCACTCCGGCGCAGTTCGCAGTGAAATAATGTCCAAAAAGTCTAGACGCATGGGTCTTTCTTTCCTTTTTTTCCTTCTAAAATTTTGTTGTTGATTGAATTATACAGCCAAGGACAAGTTACTGGACCTTGATGATGGTGGGACTGGATCCCCACCTCGTGATGACGGTGGTGGCGGCGGTGGAGGCGGAGGCGGAGGTGGTGGGGGCAACTGGTCTGGTGGATTCTTCCTTTTCGGGTTTCTTCTGTTTCTTGGCTTCCTTAAGGATAAAGAGAGTGAAGAACCTTACCGAGACAAAATGAGAAATGAGGCAAAGTTTTGAGATCTACACAAGTGTGGATATTTAGCTCAAATTGATAGGTTGGTTTAAGGTTTAATTCTTCATATACTAATGACTGTTAACTGGAGTTCCATTTTGGGAACGATGTTATGAATTGTTTACATACTTATGTAATGTTCAACTTGAACCATGATGGAGAGAACAGCGCAAAATGCTCAAGTAGGTCTGTGGAAGCAAAGTTTAATTATAAAAATTTCCTTTGAATTATGCAACATTTTGCCCTCCTGATCTTTAAAATGTAAAATATGTTTTTTTTAAACACTAAAATGTTAGTAAAAAGGTACTCTCCGTTATGTTTTTAACTGAAATTGATATTTAATTTACTACTTTGAATGTATTTCAATAATTTTACGGTTTAAATAAATAAAAACTTCATAAATTTTTTTATTCTACCAAAAATTTTATAAAGTTTTTAGCATGCATTTGAAGAGATATTTGTCTATGGGAAAAAGAAACAAATACTGCCTTAGATTATGATGGCCGTGATTTTTATCTTTTTTCTTAATTGATACCCTCATAATCAAATAACTATATTAATAAAATAGTATTAATTAAAAATAAAGCGTAAAAATTTAGTCTTATACACTTAGGTAAATTTTATAATTTTCTCAAATCTCCAAATCGCCTCTCAAATCTCCCTCTGGACAATGGACTTAAGTTCAATAATTTTCTCTTGATGATGTATGGGTCAAAAAGCCCATATTGAAACCCGTCAAAGTCCTAGCAGTCGTGAGCTGGGCTTCAACAGTCAACTACAGCCAGTCAAAGAGCCCATGAAGAAGAAGAAGAAGAATAAAATAAAAAATAAAAAAATAAAAAGGAAAAGAAAAATTATAAAAAGATTATTATAAAAAAAGGGCAACCAAAATTGGAAGGACACGTGGTAACCACAGACGCATCCTTCAGCTGACAATATACTTCCCATAAGACATATCTTCGTGGGACCCTCTCAACCCATCTATCCATCCACTTGTTCACCACCACGTGTCACAGACACTCCTCTACACGTCTGTCCTGACCATTATGTCCTCGCCAAACGAAATATTCGTTCCATCAAAAAGGTTCGTTTGATTTCTAAATTTAAATTTTTAATTTAAATTATGATTTATGATCGGTATAATATTTTTTTCTTATAAAAAATACATATAAATTAAAAATAATTTAAATTATATAATTTAAATTTATGAAGTATTTCTCTCTGGATCTATCTGATTTGATGTGGGTGGCTACCGTTTTACTTCTTAAGAAAGATTATTTTGGGCCCTTAGGGGGCGTTTGGTATGGGGTAATCATAAGGAATCATATTCCCAGGAAAGTGATGGAGGGTAATATGATTCCTAGGAATAATACATTATTGTGTTTGGTTCTATACAGGAATCTTTCTCAAATTCCTAGGAATATTACATTACTGTGTTTGGTTGTGCATGAGAATGTTGTGAATTAAAAAATATTTTTTAAATGAATAATAATAATAATAATAATAATTTTATTATTATTATTATTATTATTAATAATTATTATTATAATTATAATTATAATTATAATATTAATAATATTAATAATAATAATAATTATTATATTACTACTATTATAATTATAATATAATTATTATTACTATTATTATAATTATAATTATAATTAAATATAATAATTATATTATTATTATAATAATAATAATAATTATATAATAATTATAATAATAATAATTATATTATATTAATAATTATAATAATAATAATAATAATTATTATTATTAATATTAATTATTATAATTATTAATATATAATAATAATTATATTATAATTTAATAATTAATAATTATTATAATTATAATAATATTATTACTATTATTATTATATAATAATAATTATTATTAAATATAATTATAATAATTAATATTATAATAATAATAATTAATAGTTATTATTAATATTATTATAATAATAATTATTATTATTAATATTATAATTATAATAATTATTATTTACTATTATTATATTAATAATAATAATTATTAATATTATAATTATAATAATTAATTATATTATTAATATTATATAATAATAATATATTATTAATATTATTAATAATAATAATTAATTATTATTAATATTATAATAATAATTATTATTATAAGTATAATAATAATAATTGATATTATTATTATTATTATTATGAGATTCCCATGATTTTGAGATTCCTGGGAATTTGAATAACACCCTATTGGGTGGGATTAGGATTACCCCAAAATGGGGTAATGTGAAACCCATGGGTTTCACTTTCCCGGGTTTTAAAAAAGTCTAATAATTGTACCAAACGTGGGAATCTGAAAGATTCCCATTCCCACCCTTATGATTACCCCATACCAAACGCCCCCTTAATGTTTTCTCGGAGTGCCACTTTGAATTCATCCTAGTTAGGGAAAACAAAAAGCGCCCCTTACTATAGATTTTTCCTTTTATTTTTATACATATGTATCAGTGTACATGAATAGCAATTGATAGTCTTCTTTTTTTAAAAAAAATTGAACTCGGGATCCAATACATTCAAACTCATAGCCAACATAACCTTCTTATTAAATCACTTGTAGTGCATTTAGTTGGTAAATTCTTATTCTGATTCGAATTATAGTTCGTGATTCGCTATAGTATTTTTTCTTATATTAAATACACGTAAATCGAGAATAATTCTGAATTCATGAACCAAATATCATCTTGGCTTTTACGTGATTCATTCGGTTAAGAATTTGACAGAAAGAACTTAATTGTAAATATTTTGAGAGTATAGGGATTATTTTGTTAAAATAATAAATAAAAAAAGAGAGAGGGTAAAGTGTTGCATGGAAAGAATGGAAGGGAAAAAAAAAACACAAGGAAAAAGAAATCTCTGTGCAAAATTATTATTTATCTATCTATTTATTTAATGTCTATTACTGTATAGTTCTCGTTTGTGCTTCCAAATATAGTAAAATATTTTAAGTCTCGTTCATTTTGTTAATTAAATTTAAAATTTAAATTGAAATATAATTTTATGTGGAAAATTTTTTATTATAATAAAAAATTAAATATAATTATTTATAAATTTTTTTATTTATAATAAAATTTAAATTAACGTTTTGTGTCATTTGCCATTTCTCGCTCGCACTTTCGTTTGCTGATGTCAAAGTCATTTGTCGTCTTGTCGTTTCTCTTCTTCTTTTTACAAGTCTTGTTGCTGATGTCAAAGTCATTTGTCGTTTTTACCTCTTTCTTAAAATATATATATATATATATATATATATATATTACTTTTCAATATGTTTCTTTACAATACGTTTCTTTTAATTTGTACCTATTAAAATGTTCTTTCAAATATGTCCCACTATTTCAATCCCTTCAAAGTATTATTTTCTCAAATTCGATCTCTATTTACTTTCTTTTAATTGCCGTTTTAAAAAGAAAAAAAAAAATAAGTCAAGACTTAAGATGAATTAAAATTAATAAGTTAATAATTTACATAAGTTAATAAATATGTTAAATTATTATTTTTATTTATAACTTGTCTTGTTATGAACCATAACTTGATAAGTTATTATCCATAATTCACGATTTTTATCCATAAGTTGTCTGGTTATAAATCATAACTTGACAAGTTTATCCATAACTTATCTGATTATGAACCATAACTTGATAAGTTATGGCCTATTAATTTCTATAACTAAAAATTGGCCTATTTCCTTTCTTAAGCTTTTCATATTGGCCTATTTTCTATTATTTCTGTTTTAAAATAAGTTTCTTAAATGGACCACTAATTGAACCATTTAATTGAAATGTGCACTTTGTTATATCCACTTTTTTACACAAAAATATCTTATATTCTCAATGTTTTTAAAGGTGTAATTTATCGGAGATACCATTAGATTTTTATACCAAGATACGAGAAGCAAAAATGTGATTTCAAAATATATATATAATGAATTTTACATTTAAGTTAATGTAAGTTCATTTTACGTTTAACTTATTTTAATTCCTTTTGGTTTTCTTTTAAAGCTTTTAACCGCTATTTGCTTACTGTTCTCTACTGCCACTTTACTTTTCTACACTTATTCTCATTGTAATTTTTATCAAAAGCTTTCCTAACTCCTAAAGATTTTTATTAAAACAACAGACAATTAACACATTGAGGTTATATGTAGATATTTTATGGATTAAATTGTGTAAAAAATTATTAAAAATATTATTTTAGAAAAACTATTTGGTAATTAATTTTAAGTGAAAACAGCAAATGAATATGTTTGCTTAATTATTACTTGATTAAATATTTCTACCAGAGTTATTCCCAACTTATTTATAAGAAAAGAAGCTAAAACCTTTAATATTATTAACGTGTGTATGATTAACGTGAATATTCTTTTGGTTCCTAGATTCGAATCATGATTCATGATCGTTACAGTATTTTTTCTCATAAAAAATAAACGTAAATAAAAAATGGTTCAAATCACATAATTTGAATCCATGAACCAAATGGTTATGCTTAACATCATAAAGTTTGAACCAAAATTTAAATTTTTATGAAAAAAAAATATATTATAGCTCAAAGGTTTTAAACTGTACTTCAAACTCATGAAACAAACATAACTTATACGCTCTCGTAATTCTTTGGAACACGTGGCATGCGACGAATTTATTTGTGCGCAAGGGACGTCCGCGGCTTGAAGATGCTGCCATTTTCTTGGTAGATTATAAAGGAGGCCAAGCCATAGACGGAACCTTAAATAATTTGCAGGTGGGAGCCACTCATCATCATGATATTGACACAAAAATTGAACAAAGACGCAGTACTGGCTTTGTGGGATTAGGTCGAGTACTTTTCGTGATCACTGGGGTGAGATTTTTTTGGTGTTTTCCCATGAAAGTCCACGGCAGTATGACCCAAAGAATGGATTTCACTTTCATTTTCAATATATATATATATATATATATATATATATATCATATGACAAATACAAGTGGCTCAGATTATTTAAATAATTAAAGTATCATGAATGCCGTCATGTCCTCCGTTTATACAACACTCTTGTTCCAAGAAATAGCAGTGTCCATAATCAAAGTGGGATTAGGTCGAGTACTTTTCGTTATCACAGGGGTGAGATTTTTTTGGGTTTCTTCCATGAATTCCATGGCAATATAATTAGAGAATGAATTTCACTTTCATTTTCAATATATATATATAATATATATATATATATATATAGCATATGACACATACAAGTGGCTCAGATTAGTAAATGATTAAATTACCGTGAATGACGTCATGTTCTCCCACTACAACAAAAAAGGCCATTGCGACGACATTTTTTGCGATGACAAATGTCGTCGCAAATAATAAAATATTTACGACGACATGTCATCGTAATTACTCTCCGCACGGGGGCCACTGGTGCGGGCGGTCGGGCAGGGTGCGCGGGGGGAGGGGGGGTGGGTTGCATGGGCGTGCGGGGGGCCGGGGGCTCACTATCGCGCGCGCGGGGTGGGGGGGGGGGGGGGGGGGGGTCGGGGGGAACCGGCTCGCGCGGGGGGCATTTTTTAAAAATTAAAAAAAATTAATTTTAGTTTTTTGCAATGACTTTTTTAGACTTGGCATCGCTAAAAAATAAGATTATTTGCGACGACAATTTGAAATGTCATCGCAAAAAATATCATATGATGAGAATTTTGCAACAACGTATTAGCGACGCCTGTCGTTGCAAATTCAGAGTGTCGTCATAAATACATTTGCGACGACACTATGTCATCGCAAAAAATGTTTGTGCGACTAAATTTTTACGCCGATAAATTTGCGACGACTTATCATCACCAAAAACATTATTTGCGATGACATTTAAGTTTTAGCGTGACTTTTTATCGTCACAAAAACTCCTTTTTCTTGTAGTGTCCGTTTACACAACACTCTTGTTCCAAGGAACAGCAGTATCCAAATCAAAGACTGAAGGCTCTGGATGAGCCTTTTGTCTTATTTGGAGTCGTCAATAAAACGCGTCTTTTGGAAAAAAAAATAAAAAAATGTTTAACGCGTCTCGACTAGGTAGTGCATTACCTGTTGTAAATATTTAATATTTAAAAGGGATTAGTTGCTTTTATCTACACAGAACTTCAGTATTTCACTATTTTACGATTTTGTTTTCCATTGTATGTTTTAGCAAATATTATAAACATCCAATGCTTATATTATAATATTTAATATTTAATAGGCCAATTTAGTTCACTAATTTAAATTTTTAATTCGAATTGAAATGTGATTTTACGTGAGAGCTTTTTACTGTAACAAAATAGTTAGATGTGACTGTTTTTTAGAATTTTTTACTATAACAAAACTCAAATTTAAAATTGAAATCGGTAAAATGAGCGGGGCCATAGTGTTCATATGCAGAATGTATAATTTGAAAGAGAGTATAAAAATTTGGATTCACAATAGGTAGATAAAGCTGGACATTTTATCTTGACAAGATTGTGGTGTTGTTTATTTCCTATTTTGCACGGTTGGCTTGGGGTACTTCTAGTACATCTTAATTCGTGGAGACAGTAACCAATAAAGAAAACAGAAACAAAATCTTTATAGAAATATAACCAATAAAGAAAACAAAAAATCTTAATTCGTGGAGACAGTAACCAATAAAGAGGCAGAGACAACATGCAATATATCAGTTCTTTTGTGGCTTACATTATTTGGCTTCCTTAGCTCATTTGTATGGCTCTGCATGGCTTTTTGTACTACTTTTTAAATATGCAAATAAATAAGCAAAAATTATACATTTTTAATTAAAATATTTTGAATAAAAATCATAGAAATGTTTAATTAAAACTCTATTAATTGAACATTTATTCAATTCAAAGCAGTTTCCAAAGTACACTTTTGTGTACTTATCATTCATATTCGCCAAAGTTATTGTGGTTTTGTAATTGATTGATATTGCTGAATTCTTGATTTGGGAATTGATACTGGTGATGGTCTATGCTTTGCATGGTTAATATGTTTTGGCTAATTAATTAGGAGAAAGGAGACAAATACCCCATAAAGTTGAATGGTTGGGATTTTTACATTTTACTTTTGAATAATAATCTTATTATTCAAATAACTATACTAGTTAAAGGGTATTAATTAAGAATAAGGGATAAAATCCAGACCCATACATTCTCAAATGTAAATTCTGTAATTTTCTCAATTATTATATATTAAATAATTATGAACTTTTTGTTAGTGACTCCTATTGATCATTAATTTGTTCTATTCGGGAGAGTTGCTCAACTTCTTATTTAAGAGCCTCTGCTAATTAACAATGTGATTATTCCAAATATACTTAGTTCATACATGTTAATAATTATAGTGAGTATCGCTATTTTTAGATATGTCATTATGATAAGCAGAGTTCCGAGTATTATAAAAAGAATTATTGTACATATCAAGCTTCTATAAGTTGATGATCTCTCTTTTTCATGTATAGCAGCTGTGAGATTTGGGTGGTGATACTCCTGCGTCGCAACAACTACTCTTCAAAACAAAGAATTTCGCTTTGAAACATGTTTGTATTCGAGTTTAATTTGTTACTAAAACTTTGAAACATGTTATTTCTTTTAAAAAAAGTTAATTTAGTTAACTTCTAATGCTCCTGTATTGAATTGATAATCATTTTGTAATTCAGCGTAGACCGAAATGTTCCCAAGGGCACGAGCTAGCCTGGTACTAGCATTGCATGCCGTTGTTTTGGCCCTCATTGCCGCTTTTGTTGCAGTCCTTGCGCTGAAGCAACAAAATCCATTCAAGAAACCCTACGGGACCATGGTGGCCTTTCTGATTGATGTCTTTATCTATGCCATGATTGTAGTACTAAGCATCAAGTTAGAGGGTTTCGCCGAAGAGGTGGCCACAAATATCAGCATCTTGTTAGGGTTGCTTGGTTCCCAGTTGCTGATTCTCATCATGCTTCCCATGTTGGGGTGGATCTGTTTGGCTTTGTGGGTACTTTTGCTTTTCTTTATTGTTTATAGATTGATATCGGGTCGGAATCGTGGACCGCCGCCGCAAAAGAATCCGTCCCAGAATCAGGCCGGCATTCAGGTAAAATTTCATTGCATACACAGTACTTATTACATGTTCTAGAGTCCCAGACACACATGTTCTTCCCTGTTCTCTTTTGAATGCATAGCGGCCTTTCCTCTTTGTTTGTTCGTTTGTCTCTCGCTTTCTTGTAATTTCTTATCTGAATTTAAGTTGTTTAAACATAGTCGAGAGGGAGACGCTATATTTTGCTTTTTGAGCAGAAAAGCAATATACTGTGGTGTGAACTGTACTGATATTGAAAGAGTACAAGTAGTCGCAGGATCATGTCATAATTCCACGACCGGCGCAGCAAGATTACAATCAGTCTCAGGCTCATGCCATAATTCCTCAACTGGAGCAGTTTCAAGAGTACAATCAGTCTCAGGATAATGCCATAATTCCTCGACCGGCGCAGCATGATTACAATCAGTCTCAGGCTCATGCCGTCACTCCTCAACCGGCGCAAGTTCAAGAGTACAATCAGTCTCAGGATCATATTACTATTGAGGTAAATCTACTTTAAGTACTTGTTGCCTTTTCCAAACGCATGACTGCATGCACATTCTTCCCTGCTTGCAGACGTACGTAAATATTGCTTCTTTGTTCTTCTTTATTATTATTGTTATTTTATCATTAATACATCTAATACGGGATATTTATCTCTTGCGACGATGATGACGTCTCAGGTCGGACCGATCAACACGGAAAAGAGATGGATCAGTGTTTATAATTTATGGCAGGAAAAATTCAACCAAGTATGTCATCGGGATGTTGACGATTCGTTGGTCTTCCAAAGAATTAATTTGGCAAAACAAGATTGTAGCCGGTTATTCATCAGAAGTGTTGCTTCCCGTTCCAATCTTTGGGCTTTGATCATGAATGATGTAAGTGGTTTCTCAGATCAAGTTTATAAGCTCTCTCCTACTTTTCTTCCCAACGAATGGATCAAGGAACATTGGGACGAGGATTTTTATATAACTGCAATAGCCGGAGCCGATCACGGAAGTTCATTAGTTGTAATGTCCAAAGGGACCCAGCTTTTAAATCAGACGTATAAAGTGAGCGATTCATTTCCAAGCGATTATATTGAGGATATGAGAAAAGGGGATATTTTATAACTGCCATGGCCACTTCAGGAAGGTAAGTGGGCAGTTGTTGTGTCTAAGGGGCAGGAAGTGTTGAGTCACGTGGGTCATATTTGACCAAGTTTATTTATTTATTTTATTTATAGAGTCAGTTGTTTAAGGGATGTTTGGTTGGGGGATTCGTCCCCCGATTTGAATCATGATTCATGATTCGCTACAGTGATTTCTCTCACAAAAAATACACGTAAATCGAAAATGGTTCAAATCACATGATTTGAATCCCTGAACCAAACGGACCCTATAGTGTCCTAGAATATAGGAGTTTGTTTTTTAGTGGTACAGAATATGGCTTTGTGTTTACCAAGTCAGTAGGAGGTTTGTTTCTACACGTTGCTTTTTTCTAGAATTTAATGGATGCATGTTACTTATTTTATGTTATTATCCGTTGGGAAGTAGCTCTATATAAAGAGCATCAGATTGTAAGCTTTTGTTCTGCAGCAAATAATAAAAGTAGTTCATCTCATATTTTTGTCCTTTTCTCTTTATTATTATAACAGTGGTATCAGAGCCATACTTGGCGAGTGAGTGGCTTATACAGAGCCCTGTTGGGAGTTTAAAAAAGAGGAAGCTTGAGAGAGTGAGATACGTCAGGCAAAGAGTGTAAAAAAAAAAAAAAAAAAAAAAAAAAAAAAAAAAAAAGATATAGAGTTGTAGCTGTAGCTCTTTTTTATTTCACTTGGTTTCTTTTTTTGCAGCAGTAGCAGTAAAGAAACATGGCCTCTGAAAATTTTGTGCAGCCAACTAAATCTCAGCTAGAGTAGTGTTGTCGGAGACTCAGAGAGCAGAGTTAGAAGCGAAGGAAGCTGCTTGGTGTTGGCACGCTAGAATTAAACTGAATGTTTACAAACTCTCAGTTTAAGGGAGGGTTTGTTGAGACACGTATTCTGAAAAAGTCTTTGTTTTGTTAACAACTGTTCTAGTATTTGTTAACAGTTGTCCTAGTATTTAGGAGTTTGTTTTAGTCCATAAAGAGTTTTTTTTCAATTTATACACTTTATGCTCATTTCCGACCTTAATATAACTAGGAGGTTGATCAATGAATACCTGTTCTTCCAAGTCTCCATGCAAGAATGCCGATTTCACGTCCAACTGGAAGATAGGCCATGAGTTTTGTGCTGCCAATGCGATCACCAATCTAATTGTGTCATGGTGAGCAACTAGAGCAAAGACTTCTTTGTAATCGATGCCGAACTTTTGCTTGTAACCTTTTGCTACTAAGCGAGCCTTGTACTTATCGACTTCACCGTTCTCCTTCAGCTTCGTCTTGTACACCCACTTCACGCCAATGGTTTTTTGCCCTTTTGGAAGCTCTGTCAACTCGCAAGTATTATTTCTTTCAATGGCTGCGATTTCAGCATCCATCGCCTTCCGCCACTTTGATTCTTTAACGGCATCTTCGAAAGCTACAGGATCACAATCTGAAAATAGAGCAAAGTGTGTAAATGGGTCTTCAATTTGATCAATCCTAGTTACCTCATAATCAGTCATCCAAGCTGGTCTTCTTCTAACTCATCGAGATCGATGATCATCTTCTGCTTCAACTGGTGGTTGCTGCTCATTCTGCACGAGCTGTGCGTTTTCTAAAGGTTGTTGCCTTCCTTCTTCATTTTCTTCATCAAAATCAGCTTGCAACTATACGTTCTCTAAAGGTTGCTGCCTTCCTTCTTCATTTTCTTCATCAAAATCAGCTTGCATTCGATGTTCAACATTGTTTTCATCCCAACTATACTTCCTTTGCATGACAAGCCATCAAGAGAGACATTTCTTCTTCTTTCTCTGCAAAATTTGATTTCATACCACGATTTCTGTTGAGATTAGTTCTACATTCAGACTTGTAATTGACCATACCTGTGACATCTATAACATTTGACATTTGAGTTGTCTACAGACTTTGGTTTGAAACCATTTGAATGGTTATTGTCACGGCCTTGTGCTTTCAATTTGAAATCAGTAGCATGATCCTCGTCTGAATTGTGGTATGTTTCTTTGTCCTTCCATCTCCCTTTCCCACGACCACGACCTTTGGGATTGGCTACTGCCTTCAACGCTTGTTCCTCTTTATCTTGCTGGATAATTTTTTGCTCATGAACCAGCAAAGAACCCTGCAACTCATCAATTGAAAGTGCATCAATATCTTTCGATTCTTCTATAGAACAAACAACAAAATTGAATTTCGGTGTCATCGACCGAAGAATCTTCTCAATGATGGTGACGTCTTCCATCTTCTCACCATGGATCCACATCTTGTTAGCAATTGTCATTGTTCTTGATAAATAATCGGAAGCTGACTCCCCTAACTTCATACACAAATTCTCAAACTCGGTTCGAAGTCTTTGAAGCTGAACACGTTTTGCCTTTGCATTTTCTTGATACTTCTTCTTCATCGCATCCCAAATGTGCTTGGAGGTGTCTTTGCAAAGTATCGTCTCCACAGTTGACCGATCAATGGCCTTGGAGTAGTCTTGAACTGTTTCTTAGCAAGTTTGTTTTACTGATAAATAATGGTTTGTTATTTTACCGAGTCTTTAGCTTTTACACATTAGATTTAGTGGGCTCCTGATGTTGCTCTATATAAAGAGCTTTGTACGTTAAGTTTTATTGGCAGAAAAACATAAAAAGGTTCTTCATCTTTGTCTTCTTCCACTTATATATATATATATATGTGTGTGTGTGTGTGTGTGTGTGTATATATATTGTAACAGTGGTATCAGAGCCATTAAAAACAAAAAATCAGTAAACTCACGTGAGTAAGTAAGGGAATGAAATAAAGTGGTAGCAGTAGCTTTTTATTTCACTTGTTTTCTGTTTTCCAGAAGCAAATGGTGTCAGAAACAACATTTGTGCAGCCGGCAATTCCCCGCTTTGATGGTCACTATAATCATTGGAGTATGCTGATGGAGAACTTCTTGAGGTCGAAGGAGTATTGGCAAGTTGTTGAGTCTGGAGTACTAGAACCAGCATCTGGAGTAATGTTGTCGAAGACGTAGAGAGCAGAGTTAGAAGCTAAGGAAGCTGCTTGGTGTTGGCACGCTGGAATTAAATTGAATGTTTGCAAACTCTCAGTTTAAGGGAGGTTTGTTGAGACACGTATTCTGAAAAGTCTTTGTTTTATTAACAGCTGTTCTAGTATTTGTTAATAGCTGTCCTAGTATTTAGGAGTTTGTTTTTAGTGGAGTAGTGTTGAACTGTTTCTTAGCAAGTTTGTTTTACTGATAAATAATGGTTTGTTATTTTACCGAGTCTTTAGCTTTTACACGTTAGATTTAGTGGGCTCTCACATGTTAGTGGGCTCCTAATGTTGCTCTATATAAAGAGCTTTGTACGTTAAGTTTTATTGGCAGAAAAACTGATGCAAATATTGGAAGATTTTATTGCAAAACGCACTCTTCGAGTCAGTGCCCAACTCCTTACAATAAGATTTTTATAGTTTGCATAAGAAAAAACTTCACAAAACAACCGGGTTTATATATCTCGCCCCTAACCAAACGAGCATTGAGATTAGCAATAACAGAAAGCAGAAAAACAAAAATGGAATAGCAGTGCCCTCCCGCAAAGATCTCAACGGTTTCCATTCAGCTTGAAGTCGTTGAGCCACGCTAGCTTCCTTCTAATCCTGACCTCTCGAGCATCATGCTTTTCTTCCTCTGGAACCTTCTCCGATTTGCCCTGTTCTTCTTTAATCCCAGACATTGAACGACGCCTAGGTTGTGTCATTTTGTCTTGGTCGACCGCCTCTTGGGCCTCTTGATCAGCCCATCGTCGTATGTGACCCTGGACCATGTTCTCCTCCAAAGGCAATGCAGCCCAGCTATCACTCCCCGACGCATCGAAAATGACCTTGTCCGCAAGGTCTGGTAATTGGTAAATGTTACTGAAGGCCGTGAGGTCCTCCCAGGTGGCATCCTCCAAGGGACTATGGGACCACTGCACCAGCACTTACTTCATAGCCTTGCCACGTGCATGGATAACTCGTGAAGCCAAAATGGCCAAGGGAACGAGCACAGGTCTGTTGACGTGGCTGAACTCTGGCAGTGGAAAACAAGGGGTGGAATTGTCGCCCTTGAAAGCCTTGAGCAATGACACGTGGAAGGTTGGGTGTATCCGGCTAGAAGCAGGGAGTTGCAATGTGTAAGCCACGGGGCCCGCTAAGACAACAATTGGGAAGGGGCCGAAGTAACGCTTACACAATTTAGAATTCAATCTTCGAGCCACCGTCGATTGGCGATACGAGTGGAGTGTACATCCCGGCGCTTTTGATCCTCTAGCTGTTTCATGCAGTGTTAAGCTTGCTACAAGTTGTGTTTTAGGTGCTGCAAAATAGCATCACGAGTGGATAGACTCTCCTCCACGGCCTGTACTGGGGAAGTCCCTCGGATGTAAGCGGGGATCGTGGGAGGGGGTCTGCCATATAAAGCTTAGAAAGGGGACATGCCAATAGCAGATTGGGTACTAGTGTTGTGATGGTACTCGGCCCAGCCAAGGAAAGAAAACCACTCCTTAGGATTATCGGCTGCGTATGCTCGCAGATATTGTTCCAAGTATCGGTTTAATACTTCTGACTGGCCGTAGATTTGTGGATGGTATGCTGAGCTCATCCGCAGCCTAGTGCCCATAAACTCAAAAAGCTTTTTCTAGAATTGGCTGGTGAAGATGGGATCTCAATCCGACACAATTGACCGGGGCAACCCATGTAGCTTGATCACCATATTACAGAATAGTTCAGCCACCTTTGTGGCTGTGTAATGAGAGGGTAACGCCTCAAAATGCGCATATTTGGTGAGGCAATCGATGACAACTAGTACCTTAGTGTAGCCCTTGGAGTTTGTAAGCCAACGATGAAGTCAAGCGCTGAGTCTTCCCAAACGCGCTCAAGTATTTCCAGAGGTTTAAGCAAGTCGTACGGGGGTGCTGTCGAGTATTTAACCGCTTAGCTAGTGATACACTTCTCCATAAAGTCTTTTACTGCCTGTCTCATACCAATCCAATAAAAATTAGCGGAGAGCCGTATGTATGTTCGCTCCACCCCAGCATGCTTTCCCATGGGTGATTCGTGAAACTCCTACAACATGTCTTCCTTCAAGGTGGAATCCTTGCTTAGGTATAACCTGCCCAAATGGAAGAGTAACCCATCGTGGAAGGTGAATTTTTTTTCTGTTAGAGTACCTTCCTCAAGCTGCTGCCTGATGGACAGCAAATCCTCACAAGACTGGTTTTCTCTCTTGAGTACCTCCAATAATTCAAACGGCCCAGCTGAAACGGCCGCTAACATCTGTGTTGGGGAGCCTTCATATCGACGCGACAGGGCATCGGCCACCAAATTCTCTGCCCCCGACTTGTACTCAATGGAGAACTGGTATCCCATTAACTTTCGCAGGAGATACTGTTGGTCGGGCGTTTGTAGAACTTGTGTGAGAAGCTCTCTCAAGTTTTTATGGTCTGTTCGAATAATAAAGAGGCGCCTGAGGAGGTATTGCCTCCACCACTGCCCGTAGCTCACGCAAATAAACGGAGGCCCCTTGCATCCGTGGGCCCAACTTCTTGCTGAAAAAGGCTATGGGGTGCTCGTCTTGCATCAATACCCCACCGATTCTGACATTTGAAGCGTCTGTCTCCACCACAAAAATTTTGGTAAAATCGGGTAGGCGTAGCACCGGCGTTGCCATCATGGCTTCTTTTAGGCGCTCAAAAGCTGTGAACGCTTATTGCCCCCATTGAAAGTTATCTTTTTTGAGCAACTCTGTCAGCAGAGCAGCTATAGAAGCATAATTGGTCACAAAACGTCTGTAGTAACCTGTGAGCCCCAAGAATCCACATAGTTGCTTCAAATTTTTTGGTAGAGGCCAACTTGTCATTTCTTCAATTTTGGTTGGGTCGGCCCGCACCCCTTCCTTTGACACTATGTGGTTGAGGTATTCTATGGTCTCCCGAAAGAATTGGCACTTACTCCCCTTGGCGAAAAAACCGGTGGTACTAAGGCATTATAGCATGACCCGAAGATGTGTCGTACGCTCCTCCAAACTTGTGTTGTATACTAGGATATCATCAAAGAATACAATAACAAATTTCCGTAAGTAAGGCTTAAATACATGATTCATGGCTGCCTGAAATATGGACGGGGTGTTGGTGAGTCCAAACGGCATGATGACGAACTCGTAGTGCCCGTCATGTGTCCGAAACGCCGTCTTGTGTATGTCCCGACTGTCCATCCGAATTTTATGATACCCAGCTCTAAGATCCAATTTTGAAAACACCATTGTGCTGCCCAGTTCGTCTAGCAACTCATCAATGGTCGGTATGGGAAACTGATCCTGATGGTGAGGGCATTGAGCGCTCGGAAGTCTACGCAAAAATGCCACGTCCCATCTTTCTTTTTAACCAACAAAACCGGGGATGAATAAGGACTGTTACTAGGGCGAATGAAACCACACTCGAGCATCTCCTTAACAATTTTCTCCATGATATCCTTCTAGAAGTACGGATATCTGTAGGGCCTTACATTCACGGGTGATGAACCAGGTTGTAGGAAAATCCTGTGGTCAACATTTCGGTAAGGAGGTAGTTGCTTGGGTTCTTTGAAAACAGCTCGAAACGGCCTCAGGATCCCCCTTCCCGTGGCTGGCAGAGTCTGTTCTAGGATGTCCAACTCATCTGCTGAAGTTTCCCTTCCATTATCCTGCGGTTGACTTGTTGAAGCCAACGTGTACACCCCGCTAACACCACCCCCTTGAATCATAGCACTTAGCTGTGAGAATGTCACCTGCTTGGTAGTAATATAAGTATTTCCAGCCAACTTCACCCTTTGCCCTGCCCACTGGAATTCCATGGTGAGTTCATTGTGATCGTGAAGACAAGGGCCCAATGTTCGCAGCCATTGCATTCCCAAAACGACATCTAAACCATAAATTGGCAAGACAAACAAATCCACTGTGAAAATATTCCCTTGCATCTCCAGCTTGACGCCCATACACAGCTTATTACAAATGAGATGTTATCCATTGCCCATATACACTTTAAACCTCTTGGCCTCCTCCCACTGGAGTCCTAAACTCTCCACTAACGCCTCCTGGATAAAGTTATTGTTGCTGCCTGTGTCAATTAAAACCTCTAAGCTCTCAGTCCCATGGTTCGCCATAATTTGAAAAATTCGCGGATTCACCAAATTAGAAAGCGAATTGAGACTCACCTCCAACTCTTACTCTGGTAGGCTATTTTTTAATCGTAGTGTCGTCTCCTCTTCCTGACCATCGATCTCCCCATTCCCAAACATGATGAGGACCCTGTTTTTGCAACGGTGGTCGGCGCTATACTTCTCATCACAACTAAAACAAAGGCATTTCTCTCTTTTCTCCCTCACTTCCGCTGGTGTAAGCCTTTTGATGGGAAACTTGTGCTCACTATTCGGGCTCTCCCCACCTCAAGGGCCCCAAGTCGAAGTCACCCTCCCTTGTGAACCCGTGGTTACCCCAATTAGCCCCCCCACCGGTCCGCCTTTGCTGGCTCCATTATCCAAACTCCTAAACCCTTCCCTCCTATACCTACCACTCAAATCCTCATGTCATTCCTCATATAGTTGAGCCGTAGCCATGGCTTCCGCCAAATTAACAGGAGGTACCATTTACAATTCCCTACGAATTTCTGGTTTTAGTCCCCAAATAAAAAAGTTGAGGAATAAGGAATCAGACACACCTGTGATGCGAGTCATTAGACTTTCGAACTCCACACGAAATTGAGAAACTCTGCTGTCTGCACCAACTTGGATGTCCTTCCCAACGGATTGTCGTAGAGCGAAGCTCCAAAGCGTTTGTGTAGCTCATGGATGAATATCTCCCACGTGGGAAGTTTCCCCCCTTGTTCCATCCATTGGAACCACGTCGAAGGCTCCCCATCAAGATGGAAGGCAACAACCGACAATCGAGTCGCTGATTCCACTTTATGCAGAGAAACAAATTTGTTGATCTTGTAAATCCAGTTCTCTAAATTGCTGCCATTAAACGGGGGAACGTCCACCCGCAAGGTTTTTAGCAGGGAATTCAGCTCGGTTGGTGACGTCACGCACTCAGCTCGAAAACCACCGCCCCTGTTGCTTTCTAATCCCTACTATGGTCCCCTGTTTGTTTAGCCTTGTTCACCATTGATTCCTGGTCAAGTTGAGACAATCGCAACTCCGTGTTGGCCATGTATTGCTCCAAGAGGGAAGCAAATTTGGCCTGCTGTCCGTCAGAGTGTTGCTTAAAATCTCTCATGGCTTCGGCTACGTCTTTATTCCTCATCGTCTCCTCTCAATGAAAGCACCAATTGATGCAAATATTGGAAGATTTTATTGCAAAACGCACTCTTCGAGTCAGTGCCCAACTCCTTACAATAAGATTCTACAGTTTGCATAAGAAAAAACTTCACAAAACAACCGGGTTTATATATCTCGCCCCTAACCAAACGAGCATCGAGATTAGCAATAACAGAAAGCAGAATAACAAAAATGGAATAGTAGTGCCCTGCCGCAAAGATCTCAACGGTTTCCATTCAGCTTGAAGTCATTGAGCCACGCTGGCTTCCTCCTAATCTTGACCTCTCGAGCATCACGATTTTCTTCCTCTGGAACCTTCTCCGATTCGCCCTGTTCTTCTTTAATACCAGACACTGAACGACGCCTAGGTTGTGTCGTTTTGTCTTGGTCGACCGTCTCTTGGGCCTCTTGATCAGCCCATCGTCGTATGTGACCCTTGGACCTGTTCTCCTCCAAAAGCAATCCTGCCCATGCAGCTATCAAAAACATAAAAAGGTTCTTCATCTTTGTCTTCTTCCACTTATATATATATATATATTTTTTTTATAACAGGAAGTAAGTGAGCATCACTGCAACGGCGGCAACTGCGGACAAGTTGCTTTTGTTTTTAGCAGCATACTAAGATATCTTGTTAAACCAAGACACCAAGTACGAGTGATTTTCCAGACCGACAAATCACCGCGAAAATTTCTGATGGGTATTATGTTTCTTCCATTTGCTATGGCGCCCCAACGGCCTTGTAAGTGTTGAGTAATGACAGAACGGGGTCCTAGAAGTTCAGAACTCACTTATTTGAAGTCAACTTTCATTTCTTTTCTGGAGTGTAGTAGAGTCCTAGCGTGGTGGTCCGTTCGTAATTTATCATATATGTGCCTATATATAAATATGTCGGCGATTGCTGATGGTTAAGTTTTCATGATAGTTACTTACAAAATATAGTAATCTGATTATGTGAATAAAAATCTAATTTTATAGATTGTTAAATTTTGTTTAGTCAACTATCTAATTTATCACAACTAGATTAATATTTCTCTCTGAAAAACTAAAGCCTTATAAAACTAGCTTGCTCAGGATTCTAAGCCAATGGGCGATAGCTTATAAACCTGCTATTTATATTACAATGACTTGATCATGTGGGAGTTTTTTCGTATCTAACATCATACTTTCTGTCATGTGGTCCTGGTCTTAGATTTACTTCAACGAATCCTCCCATGAGGAAAAAGGTCTTCATCTTCAGTCATTTTTGGCTTTACAGAATGTCCAATGTGCCACGGACCAAAAACCCAGACTATTACGCATTAGGCTCCAACAATGATTCACAATCCAGGTAATAGCCATTGCCGGTACAATGTATTGGCATATAGGCGCTGATATTGGGTAAAAGTCCTAGTGCACATTTTATGTCGTTGCGTATTGAGCATATGCTAATCCAAGCATAAACAAAAACTGTCCTTCCTAGTCTTGGTTGCTTTCTAGGGGCTCTCGTTATTTTCCCATTATTTGAAATCTTAATCTGGTGCAATTTGCAGTGGAATAATGTCCAAGTCGCGATTCATGGGATTCTTTTTCTCTTGAAATTTTGAGATGGATTCAAATAGTTCATCTTTTGTTGATTGAATTATACTGCCAATTAGGACAAGTTACCGATCTTGGTGACGGTGGGACTAGATTTCCACCTCGTGATGATGTAGATGGTGGAGGAGATGGTGGCGGCGGTTGGGCAGCTGGTCCAGTGGATTCTTCTTTTTCGGGTTTCATCTTTTTCTTTGCTTCATGAAGGATAGAGTGAAGGAACTTCTCGAGACTAAGACCTCGTTTATTTCACCGATTTGAGTTTTCAATTCCAATTTTACTAAAGTTTAAAAGCTCTCATAAAAAATTACATATAACTTTTTCTACTGTAGTTTAATACTCTCACATAAAATCATATCTCAATTCGAATTGAAAACTCAAATCAACGAACTGAACGAGACTTAAGAGAAGATAGAGACAAAGTTGACATCTGCACAAGTGTGGATATTTAATTCAAATTTAATAACTTGAGGATTAAGGTTTGATTTCTTTCTTCCCATACTGATGAATATTTACTAGCGTTCAAATTTTTGGGAACAATGTTATGAATTGTTTACATGCATGTGTAACGTTCCACTTGAACAGTGATGATAAGATTCAGGGTAAAATAGTTCTTTGGAGGCAATGTCAAAAATATATGCATCTCTCATAACCAAATTATAATGCGCGTGCGCGCACAACAAAAAAAATTTGGACGAAACTTAACATGCACCCATAGCGAAATATATGCATTCACGCCTAGATATACTGCTTTCGAAACCCTAAATAAACACGCACATGGATGACACTTATGCACCAACCGGCCATCCAGATGGAAGATCCTTGGAAAGTTCAGTTAAATTGGGCTGCTGCTGATGCTGCTGCTCCTGGTTTTCATCATTATGTGCCTCAGGCGAGGTTCGTGCAGCTTCCTTGGCTTGTTGAGCTCTCCTGGGCTTCACCCGCTCCCTCCTATAAGATGGCATGTGAATGTAAGTTAAGTGAAAATATTTGTTTTATAGTATGAAGATGACAATTTTTAGATTGACTAATAAATTAACTTCTTCGGGTGGTTATTTAGTGAAAATATTTAGATGTGTGCCCTGCGGGCTGAATGGGCTGACTTGATTGCTCTGGTGCAGCAAACTCCTTCAAACGTGATTCATCAGCAATGGAGCAATGGCTGTATCGCCCGCAGAAGTCGCATCTTCAACCTCCATGTCAACATCCATGTCAACATCTTCCACAGAATTAGACTCATGCTTAGGAATTAACTCATCAGGACGTGCAGCACCATTCACTTGGTCACCAGAACTACTTTCAACATACATGTATGGAGACGCATTAACAGGAGTAAAGTGGGTATTCTCTGAAAGAGGAAAAAGCGCAATCTTTCCTGTTCCACATGGTTCAGATTCATGAACCTTGCTCTCTTGAAGTTTGTCACCAAGTACCGTAGGTTCCGCAATCTTGTAAATTTCGACATTAATGGCATCCTCACGCCGCTTAAGCTGTCTTTCAGAGTGCACCCAAAATTGATGTAGAGATGACCCAAAAGATGAAAGTGTTCTAATATCAGAAAGTCTGATCTCAACTTCTAAAATATATTTTGAGAAGCTGTCCGGACTTTGGAGCTCCCCCTTAGACCTGAAACATATTATTTGACAATTAGAAAGAAAAAATCCATAAAATTTTCCAAAATTTTCACTAATAGAACAATGAAATTCTAAGCGAGCAAAAGCATATATAAAATCCATGAAACATAAATAAGAAAGGGCTTGCTTACCCTTTAACTGACTTCAATCTCTCTAACAAAGTCTCACAATGTTTTATAAGACTGGAAGAAAGGTCAATTTGTAAATCACAATTCCCATCACCTAAGGTATCGTTGAAGGAACCAGAACTGATGACATCATTACTCTGAATTGCATCATTTTGAACTTCATTATTCACTCCTCCATTCCACACAACCGGATGCAACCCATCAATACCTGTTGCCGCTGAAAGATTCTCTAATGTACCCCTGAACTCAAGTTGGGTTCTTGTGTATTGACGGAGATGTCCTCTGTTCTCTCACTCATAACAGGAGTGTTATGGTTACCGCGCAGTTCAGACACCTGAGCTAATACTTCTGGTATTTCCCACGATGTTTCCCCAGTTTCTGTGTTCCAGTAATAATACCGGTTGCTTTCCTCGTGCATTACTATCTGCCAACCTGAACTAACATCTCCCAACAGCTGTGCATCAGATGCTCCAGAAGTGGAGACTTGTTCAGTCTCCAAGTCACTGCATAGATCGCTCGAGGCTGCAGCATCGCTTTCTCTTTTGTCCATACCTTCTTGGTTCTGGTAATTAAGTGAAGTAGAATCTTTATCAATTTCATGTTGTACCTCGCCGGTATTGACCTCAATATCTACTGAAGCTTCTCCATGCAAAACCACACCCTGATATATCAATTTTTTTTAAAACACGAGAAGAATAAGGCGCAATAACGTACGAGGTCAATTACATGAACTGGATTTTAACTACATTGCTTTGTCCGTGAGAGTTCAAACATGTGATTTCAAAAAATATATATAATGAATTTTACATTTGAGTAAATGTATGCTCATTTTACGTTTAAGTTATTTTAATTCCTTTTGGTTTTCTCTTAAAGCTTTTAATCGCTATTTGCTTACTTATTCTCATTGTAGTTTTTATCAAAAGCTTTCCTAACTCCTAAAGATTTTTATTAAAACAACAGACAATTAACACGTTGAGGTATATGTAGATATTTTATGGATTAAATTGTGTAAAAAATTATTAAAAAAAAAACTATTTGGTAATTAATTTTAAGTAAAAATAGCAAATGAATATGTTTGCGTATTACTTGATTAAATGTTTCTACCAGAGTTATTCCTAACTTATTTACTACTTGGTCATACGCACATGATTAAAAATTTTAGCATGTGTGTATGATCAAAAAGCTCAACAACTAATGTGTTAGTTTAGAGGTTCACATCAAAAAATTTGAATCAAAATTTAAACTTTATGGAAAAAAAAAAAAAAAGAAATATTGTAGCACAAAGGTTTAAACTGTAATTTAAATTTTTATGAAAAAAAAAAAAAAAAAAAAAAAAGCCATACCTACGCGGCTCTCGTAATTCTTTGGAAGTACACGTGGCAGCGTAAGAGACTTTCACGGCTTGAAGATGCTGCCATTTTCTTTGTGGGAGCCACTCATCGTACGTCATGATATTGACACAAAAATTGAACAAGGACGCAGTTCTGGCTTTGTGGGATTAGGTTGACTACTTTTCGTGATCACAGGGGTGAGATGTTTTTGGTGTTTTTTCCACGAAATTCCCCGGCAATATGACCCAAAGAATGAATTTCACTTTCATTTTCAATATAAAATATATATATATATATATATATATACACACACACGCATATATATATATATATATATCATATGACACATACAAGTGGCTCGGATTAGTTAAATAATTAAGAAATTGCTCTTTATAGTGTAATTTGAGTATAATTTTTAAATTGAATTTGAGTTATAACTTAAGTTAAAGTTAGAATTTGAATAAAATTAAGTAAAATTAAATAAAATTAAAACTTAAAAAATGTAAACTTAAATAAAATTAAAATTTGAGTTATTTTTTTTTAGTTTTAAAAAAAAATAAATGCCCTAAAGTACCATGAATGTGTCATGTCCTCATCCGTTTACACAACACTCCTCTTGTTCCAAGAAATAGCAGTGTCCATAATCAAAGACTGAAATCTATGGATGAGCCTTTTGTCTTTTTTGGAGTCGTCAATAAAGCGTCTCGACTAGCTAGTCCAGTACCTGTTCTAAATATTTAATATTTAATAGGGATCAGTTGCTTTTATCTACACAAAACTTCACTATTTCACTATTTTACAATTTTGTTTTCCATTGCATTTTTGAGCAAATATTATAAACATCCAATGCTTATATTATTATATTTAATATTTAATGGGCCCGTTTAGTTTGTTGATTCGAATTTTTAATTCGAATTACTATGTGATTTTATGTGAGAGCTTTTTTACTGTAATAAAATAATTATGTGTAACTGTTTCTGAAAACTTTTTACTATAATAATACTCGAATTCTAAATTAAAATTTATGAAATAAACGGGGCTATAGTATTCATATGCAGAATATATAATTTGAAAGAGAGAGTATTAAAATTTGGATTCACAATAGGTAGATAAAGCTGGGCATTTTTTCTTGACAAGATTGTGGGGTTGTTTATTTCCTAATAAGAAGAAGAATCTTATCTGGATTGGAGTATGTTTAAAACATATTGAACAAAGACTATTGATGGAGCTATGATTTTCATGTAATAATTCCGTAATAAGAATCGAATACTGTCATCGTTGTTGGCCATTTTATGAAAATTACCCTAATCTTCAGTGATTAGTGGGCCTACATCTATTTATTATAGGGAGAAAGAGAGAAATAGGTCAAGACTTGAGATGAATTAAAATTAATAGATCAATTATTTACATAAGTTAATAAATAGGTCAAATTACTATTCTTATTCATAACTTGTCTGGTTATAAACTACAACTTGACAAGTTATTATCTATAATTCACAGTTTTTGTCCATAATTTGTCTGGCTATGAACTATAACTTGACAAGTTTGTCCATAACTTATCTGGTTATGAATCATAACTTGACAAGTTATGACTTATTAATTTCTATAACTAAAAATTGGCCTATATACTTTCTTAAGCTTTTCATATTGGCATATTTTCTACTATTTCCGTTTATTATGTCTTTGATTTTTCAGTGAGAAAGATAAATTTATTAATTGAAAGGTCAATAAGTTGGATATAATATTATAAACAACTAGAACAACAATTAAATATAGGTCTGATTCAGTTCGCATATTCAAATTTTTAATTCGAGTTGAAATGTGACTTTATGTGAGAGCTTTTTACTGTAGCATAAAAAGTTAGTTGTAACTACTTGTGAGAGCTTTTAACTGTAACAAAATTAGAATTGAAAACTCGAATTGGTGAAATAAACAAGGCCATAAAATCCACAACTTCGTAATAATAATAATAATAATAATAATAATAATAATAATAATAATAATAATAATAAAAGATAATATTCTTATGAGTACTAATTCAGGAACTTAGGTGAAAAATTACACGCATGTGTTCGATATAAGATATCGAATTGATATCTCATATCGTCATTTAAGATTATTTCAAAAATGGTTGTCCATTAAAGAACTAACTGAACTCATAGATAAAGAAATAATTAGAGATGTTAAATGAAAATCATAACCTATTCGTAATTGTTAATATTTTGTGGAGAGTAAATTAACATGGCAAATGGTTAAACGGATGGACAACCTTAAATTGATTACTTAGAGGTTCTTTGTAATTTGTACATATAATATTTAAGGGTCCGTTTAGTTGACTGATTTGAGTTTTTAATTTGAGTTGATATGTGACTTTATGTGAGAGTTTTTTATTATAGTAAAAAAATTAGATGTGACTGTTTATTAAAGTTTTTTATTGTAAAAAAACTTAAATTTTAAACTCGAATCGGTAAAATAAATAAGGACTAAGAGTGCAACTTTAGTTTGATAGTAACACAAACCAAAATTAATTATTTTTATTATAAAAAATCTTAAATTTTAAATTTAAATTAATAAAATAAACGGGACCTCGAGTGCAACTTTAATTCGATAGTAAAACAAACCAAAACTAACAATTAAAATTTGTTTAATTATGAGAATAATTAGCACGCACATGCATTCAGTGCTTATCTGACTCATGTACAGATGGATATATATATATATATATATATATATATATAGAGAGAGAGAGAGAGAGAGAGAGAGAGAGAGAGAGAGAGAGAGAGAGAGAGAGAGAGAGAGAGCTTAGTACCGTCCTTCTTTTTTATCTTGGGATCGTAACGATGTCAAGAGCCTCTTTCTTTCCTATTTCTCCCATGAAAACCCCAACCGCCTGATCCTGGCCACTGCCGTCGACCTTGCGAGCTTCGAGCGGTAATAAGATCAGGTATATCATGGCTTCAGCTACTTCCTCATTTTCATTTTCTCCTCCTTTCGTAGTTGTTGCTTTTACATAAATTAGTTTTTGATCTCCTTTACTTGTTTGAAAATTTCTTTTTTTTTTTTTCACTTGGTTACTATATTGGAACTTGGAAATTTAAACCGGCTATTTTCGTAAGTTTGAATAACAATTCAACTTTTTAATTATAATATTTTCCGCCACAAAAATTTAAATTTCAGCTCAAACTTTCTATTCAAACTTATGAAAAGAACACCCTTATTATCTTCACTTCTATTTTAGTTGGCGGTGAATTATGTCTATTGGTTTCAGTCAATTCTCTTCACGTTCAACTCCTTTTCCTAAGAATTTAAATACCTTGTTTAGAATTGTTTTTGTTTTATTTTTTACGTCTTTTAAGAAAGACAAAATGAAAATAATTTTAAAACGGCGTTTGACACAATTAAAGATAAAAAACAGAAATAAAAATAATTTTTTAGTTTAGTATAAAATTAGAGAGAAATGAAAAATGACTTTTAGTCATTTTTCACTTTTCGTTTTCATTTTCTCCTCTCTCGTGCAGAGAGAGAGACATTATACTAAAAATAATCTCTTGATACGTATTTTTAAAAATAATTTCTGTCTGAGATTAAAAACGTTTTTATTTTCACTTTCATACACAAAATAAAATTATTTTAAAATGAATTCCAAATACACCCCAAGCTTTTTTTTTATGACGTTGGAATCTTCTAAAATTGTATTGATCCCATTCCACTGAACCCAAGTTTTTTGGATTTCAAATGATTTATAGTCTTTCATACAAGTGATCAAGAGTCAGATTTCGATATGAAACTAAATTTGATGGTTTTTTTAAAGGTTAAATTTGATTTTTGGGCTTGTTTCACTTGGTAACATTTTATAAAATATTCCGGGTATTTTTGGTATTGTTATGAGTTTCCAGGTTAATTTGATATCAAATGGGTCCTTCCTTTTAGGTCAAGCAAAAAAGAGTAAAATAAAAACAAAACAAAAAAAGAAATACACTCAAAATGGTAAAAAAAGATATTATTTACATCACTCAACTCAAAAATAAACAATTAACATTCAATTAATAAATAGAAAACAAAAGACTTACAACCAGTTATTTAAATTAGAATAACATATATAATAGGCTTGTACAAAACCATAACAAACTATTTTCTCAACAAAATATCATATAAATGATTAAAGAGCCATAAAATACAAAAAATAAATATTTATTTTGTAATCTTCTTCTTTTCACTATTTTTTGTAAGAGGCAAGAGACAACATGCAATATATCAGTTCTTTTGTGGCTTACAATATTTGGCTTCCTTAGCTCATTTGTATGGCTCTGCATGGCTTTTTGTACTACTTTTTAAATATGCAAATAAATAAGCAAAAAGAAGACATTTTTAATTAAAATATTTTGAATAAAAATCAGAAAAATGTTTAATTAAAACTCTACGAATTGAACATTTATTCAATTCTAAGCAGTGTCCAAAGTACACTTTTGTGTACTTATCATTCATATTCGCCAATGTTATTGTGGTTTTGTAATTGATTGATATTGCTTAATTCTTGATTTGGGAATTGATACCGGTGATGGTCTATGCTTTGGTTGATATGTTTTGGCTAATTAATTAGGAGAAAGGAGACAAATACCCCATAAAGTTGCATAGTTGGGATTTTTACATTTTACTTTTGAATAATAATCTTATTATTCAAATAACTATACTAGTAAAAGGGTATTAATCAAGAATAAGGGGTAAAATCCAGACCCATACATTCTCAAATGTAAATTCTGTAATTTTCTCAATTATTATATATTAAATAATTTTGAACTTTTTGTTAGTGACTCCTATTGATCATTAATTTGTTCTATTCGGGAGAGTTGCTCAACTTCTTATTTAAGAGCCTCTGCTAATTAACAATGTGATTATTCCAAATATACTTAGTTCATACATGTTAATAATTATAGTGAGTATCGTTATTTTTGGATATGTTATTATGATAAGCAGGGTTCCGATTATTATAAGAAGAATTATTGTACATATCAAGCTAGCTACTATAAGTTGATGATCTCTCTTTCTCATGTATATCAGCTGTGAGATTTGGGTGGTGATATTCCTGTGTCGCAACAACTACTCTTCAAATTATACATATAATAAAAGCTGCAAAACAAAGAATTTCGCTTAATGGAAATGTTGGTATTCGAATTTAATTTGTTACTAAAAGTTTGAAACATGTTTTTTCTTTTTTTAGTTAATTTAGTTTACTTCTGATGCTCCTGTATTGAATTGATTAATCATTTTGCAATCCAGCGCAGACCAAATGTTCCCGAGTGCACGAGCTACCCTGGTAATAGCATTGCACGCCGTTGTTTTGGCCCTCATTGCCATTTTTGTTGCAGTCCTTGCGCTGAAGCAACAAAATCCATTCAAGAAACACTACGCGACCATGGTGGCCTTTCTGATTGATGTCTTTATCTATGCCACGATTGTAGTACTAAGCATCAAGTTAGAGGGTTTCGCCGAAGAGGTGGCCACAAATATCAGCATCTTGTTAGGGTTGCTTGGTTCCGAGTTGCTGATTCTCATCATGGTTCCCATTTTGGGGTGGATCTGTTTGGCTTTGTGGGTACTTTTCCTTTTCTTTATTGTTTATAGATTGATATCGGGTCGGAATCGTGGACCGCCGCCGCAAAAGAATCCGTCCCAGAATCAGGTCGGCATTCAGGTAAAATCCCCTTGCATACACTGTACTTATTACATGTTCTAAAGTCCCAGACACACATGTTCTTCCCTGTTCTCTTTTGAATGAATAGCGACCTTTCCTCTTTGTTTGTTCGCTTGTCTCTCGCTTTCTTGTAATTTCTTATCTGAATTTAAGTTGTTTAAACCTAGTCGAGAGGGAGACGCTATCTTTTGCCTTTTGAGCAGAAAAGCAATATATTGTGGTGTGAACTGTACTGATATTGAAAGAGTACAAGTAGTTGCAGGATCATGTCATAATTCCACGACCGGCGCAGCAAGATTACAATCAGTCTCAGGCTCATGCCATAATTCCACGACTGGCGCAGTTTCAAGAGTTCAATCAGTCTCAGGATAATGCCATAATTCCTCGACTGGCGCAGCAAGATTACAATCAGTCTCAGGCTCATGCCGTCACTCCTCAACCGGCGCAGGTTCAAGAGTACAATCAGTCTCAGGATCATATTACTATTGAGGTAAATCTACTTTAAGTACTTGTTACATTTTCCAAACGCATGACTGCATGCACATTCTTCCCTGCTTGCAGACGTACGTAAATATTGCTTCTTTGTTCTTCTTTATTATTATTGTTATTTTATCATTAATACATCTAATACGGGATATTTATCTCTTGCGAAGATGACGACGTCTCAGGTCGGACCGATCAACAGGGAAAAGAGATGGATTAGTGTTTATAATTTATGGCAGGAAAAATTCAACCAAGTATGTCATCGGGATGTTGACGATTCGTTGGTCTTCCAAAGAATTAAGTCGGCAAAACAAGATTGTCGCCGGTTATTCATCAGAAGTGTTGCTTCCCGTTCCAATCTTTGGGCTTTGATCATGAATGATGTAAGTGGTTTCTCAGATCAAGTTTATAAGCTCTCTCCAAATTTTCTTCCCAACGAATGGATCAAGGAACATTGGGACGAGGATTTTTATATAACTGCAATAGCCGGAGCCGATAACGGAAGTTCATTAGTTGTAATGTCCAAAGGGACAAAGCTTTTAAATCAGACGCATAAAGTGAGCAATTCATTTCCAAGCGATTATATTGAGGATATGCAGAAAAGGGGATATTTTATAACTGCCATGGCCACTTCAGGAAGAAAGTGGGCGGTTGTTGTGTCTAAGGGCGCAGGCTTCTCTAGTCAGTATGTGCGATTCGATGGTGACCTTTCGGATGAGAGTATCCGCGCTTGGTCGGATCACGGTTACAGCATCACTGCAACGGCGGCAACTGCGGACAAGGTTGCTTTTGTTTTTAGCAGCAGACTAGGATATCTTGCTCACAACAAGACACTAAGTACGAGTGATTTTCCAGACCGACAAATCACCGCGAATTGTTCCGATGGGTTTTATGTTTCTTCCATTTGCTATGGCGCCCCAACGGCCTTGTGAGTGTTGAGTACTGACAGAACGGGGTCCTAGAAGTTCAGTACTGACTTATTTGAAGTTAACTTTCGTTTCTTTTCTGGAGTGTAGTAGAGTACTAGCGTGGTGGTCCGTTCCTAATTTATCATATATGTATATATGTAAATATGTTGACGATTTCCAATGGTTAAATTTTCATGATAGTTACTTACAAAATATAGTAATCTGATTATGTGAATATGAATCTAATTTTATTGATTGTTAAATTTTGTTTAGTTAACTATCTAATTTATCACAACTAGATTAATATTTCTCTCTGAAAAACTAAACCCTTATAAAACAAGCTTGCTAAGGATTGTAAGCCAATGGGCGATAGATTATAAACCCGCTATTTATATTATAATGACCTGATCATGTGGGAGTTTTTTTGTATCTAACATCATACTTTCTGTCATGTGGTCCTGGCTCTAGATTGACTTCAATGAATCCTCCCTCTTCATCTTCATTCATTTTCCGCTTTAAAGAATGTCAGATGTGCCACGGAGCAAACACAGACTGTTACGCAACAGGCCCCAACAATGACTCACAATCCAGGTAATAGCCATGGCCGGCACAATGTATTAGTATATAGGCGCTGATATTGGGTAAAAGTGTTTGTGCACATTTTATGTCGTTATGTATTGAGCATATGCTAATCCGAGCATAAACAAAAACTGTCCTTCCTAGTCTTGGTTGCTTTCTAGGGGCTCTCGTTATTTTCCTGCCATTTGAAATCTTAATCTGGTGCAATTTGCAGCGTAATAATGTCCAAGTCGCGATTCATGGGTCTCTTTTTTCTCTTGAAATTTTCAAATGGGTTCAAATAGTTCATCTTTTGTCATTTGAATTATACAGCCAATTAGGACAAGTTACCGATCTTGGTGACGTTAGGATTAGATTTCCACCTCGTGATGATGTAGATGGAGGTGGTGGCGCCGGCGGTTGGGCAGCTGGTCCAGTGAATTCTTCTTTTTCGGGTTTCATCTTTTTCTTGGCTTCTTGAAGGATAGAGTGAAGGAACTTGTCGAGACTAAGACCTCATTTAATTTACTGATTCGAGTTTTCAATTCCAATTTTATTAAAATTTAAAAGCTCTCATAAAAAATTACATATAACTTTTTCTACTACAGTTTAAAACTCACATAAAATCATATCTCAACTCAAATTGAAAACTCAAATCAATAAACTGAACGAGTAGACAGAGACAAAGTTTTAACATCTACACAAGTGTGGATATTTACCATAAATTAATAACTTGAGGAATAAGGTCTGGTTTCTTTCTTCCCATACTGATGAATATTTACTAGCGTTCAAATTTTTGGGAACAATGTTATGAATTGTTTACATGCTTGTGTAACGTTCCACTTGAACAGTGATGATGAGCTACAGGGTAAAATAGTTCTTTGGAGGCAATGTCAAAAGTATATGCATCTCTCATAACCAAATTATAATGCGCGTGCGCGCGCACAAAAAAATTTGTGGTAAAATGAACCTATAAATAAAAAGTGATTTCGTTGCAAGAAAGTAAGAGATTATTTCGTCACTGATCGCTTCTATCATCCCTTCATATATATAAAATAAAAATTAAATAAGGGCAAAATTCTGCTCTTGCTGTATAGCAAGAGAGGTAAAGCAATACCCGACACACCAAAAAGAAGCAAAAAGATAAGTACATAAACCATTCGACATCTTTGACTAGCGCTTCAGGAGGTGGCAGCTCAACGCGGAAAGTGCGGATTTTTCGACGCCGAGTTGCTGCCTCGTAAAGTACTATTCAATGATGCAAGTACTATTCAATGATGTGGGAATGGTTTGTGTAATTTTGTTTCTTTCTGTTTCAGGCATGGCCTTCTTGTTCTTTGCTCGCTTCATACAGGATTTCAATGATGGCCTACTTTGTTGGTCTGGTCCATGTAGTTTCCGAAGTGACGACATTGCCGTAGTAAACTTGCTTCGACGATTCATCCCAGTATGCCTGAATTCAGTTAAAGGCAAAAGCAAAAACAAAAAACAAAAAGTAGTCAGATATGAAAAAACAACGGAGAACAATAATAAGCCCTATAGGGATCAACACATCCGAGTCTTGTGGTATCAAAACTTAGAGCTTAACATGCACCCATAGCGAAATATATGCATTCACGCCTAGATATACTGCTTTTGAAACCCTAAATAAACACGCACATGGATGAAACTTATGCACCAACCTGCCATCCAGATGGAAGATCTTTGGAAAGTTCAGTTAAATTGGGCTGCTGCTGATGCTGCTGCTCCTGGTTTTCATCATTATGTGCCTCAGGCGAGGTTCGTGCAGCTTCCCTGGCTTGTTGAGCTCTCCTGCGCTTCACCCGCTCCCTCCTATAAGATGGCATGTGAATGTAAGTTAAGTGAAAATATTTGTTCTATAGTATGAAGATGACAATTTTTAGATTGACTAATAAATTAACTTCTTCGGGTGGTTATTTAGACTGTCATACCAATCACCTCCTAGCGGCTGAAAATTAGCGTTATCTTTGGCCTCTCCACTGGCAATCTGTTGAGCATGCCATTCCTGCAACCTAAGGAACGTAAGGGGACCAAAAGTGGCAAAAAATTGTAATTGCTATTAAAAAGGAAATTAAGGGTTGACCTCTATTTCCCTTTGCCGCTTCCTCTCCAACATCTCATAAGCATTTTTTGGCTCTTCCTCATCTTCAAGCAATTCTTCTTTTGCTGCCTTCCACTGGTAAAATAAATATAACAGCAAATGATTAAGAAAGCAAAAAATTGTTTTTGGTAGTCATAGCGCAAATACAACTTCTCACTTTTGGAAATTGAGTAGTGCGGAAGCTAAAATGCAGACCTTGTTTACCAAACTGGACACTTTCTTACTCGATCTCAAGGATGAAGCAACTGCAACAGTCCGCTTTTTAGTCCGTGCAACTGAGAAAGAAACAAGCCAGTCCAAATACGTAAACATGTATCGAAAAATAAAAAATCAGCCAGATAAAGATTCAAGGAAAAAAATCCCACGCGCTAACATAATAGTTTACCTTTAGATTGAGCTTTTGTAACCGTAGAGGTAGCAGAAACAGCAGCAGTAGCAGGGACGGCATTAGTTGATGGCACTGCAACACTGTCTTCTGCTGGAACAGCTGCAGGTGCTTGGATGGTGGCTGTGGTGGGAAGAGCCTCCTTAGATGCCTTGTCCATCTCACCACCAACAGCAGAACGGCTGCCCTTTTCAGTGGTAAAAGTATTGCTGCCTGCTTCAACAGAAGCCATACGATCCGAAGCAAGAGTTTCGTAGCTAATTGGAGTTGGCTTCCTGTGAAATTGAGATGATTCTGTGATAGTAGTCCCGGGAGCAGGGGGTACTCCATCTTGGAGCTCATAATAAGCAACAGGCACAATGGGATTAGCTGTGATCTGAGAAGTTTCAGTGTAAGGGTTTGGAACAGCATTGTAGTAGATTGGTGCTTGAGGAACAGCAACTTGACATCCTTCCGCATTTCCATAAAAGTTACTGCTCTGGGCATCAGTAGCTGCATGTCCATAATATTCAAAGCCGGAATTTGGATATGACAAATTGTATTGTTCTGCATATGGAGCAGGTGGCACCGTTTCAAGGTAAGATGGGGGTGGATGATAAACAGGTTCAGGTGGTTCGTCTGGCGGGGGTGGAGGAATCTGTTCATTATCTGGGGGTGGTGGGGGAATCCAGTCCTCATCTGGGGGAGGTGGTGCAGCAAATGCATCCTGTGAGTCTATAGATGTGTGCCCTGCAGGCTGAATGGGCTGATTTGATTGCTCTGGTGCAGCAAACTCCTTCAAACGTGATTCATCAGCAATGGCTGTATCGCCCGCAGAAGTCGCATCTTCAACCTCCATGTCAACATCCATGTCAACATCTTCCACAAAATTAGACTCATGCTTAGGAATTAACTCATCAGGACGTGCAGCACCATTCACTTGGTCACCAGAACTACTTTCAACATACATGTATGGAGACGCATTAACAGGAGTAAAGTGGGTATTCTCTGAAAGAGGAAAAAGCGCAATCTTTCCTGTTCCATATGGTTCAGATTCATGAACCTTGCTCTCTTGAAGTTTGTCACCAAGTACTGTAGATTCAGCAATCTTGTAAATTTCGACATTAATGGCATCCTCAAGCTGCTTAAGCTGCCTTTCAGAGTGCACCCAGAATTGATGTAGAGATGACCCAAAAGATGAAAGTGTTCTAATATCAGAAAGTCTGATCTCAACTTCTAAAATATATTTTGAGAAGCAATCCGGACTTTGGAGCTCCCCCTTAGACCTGAAACATATTATTTGACAATTAGAAAGAAAAAATCCATAAAATTTTCCAAAATTTTCACTAATAGAACAATGAAATTCTAAGCAAGCAAAAGCATATATAAAAATCCATGAAACATAAATAAGAAAGGGCTAGCTTACCCTTTAACTGACTTCAATCTCTCTAACAAAGTCTCACAATGTTTTATAAGGCTGGAAGAAAGGTCAATTTGTAAATCACAATTCCCATCACCTAAGGTATCGTTAAAGGAATCAGAGTTGATGACATCATTACTCTGAATTGCATCATTTTGAACTTCATTATTCACTCCTCCATTCGACACAACCGGATGCAACCCATCAATACCTGTTGCCGCTGAAAGATTCTCTAATGTTACCCCTGAACTCAAGTTGGGTTCTTGTGTATTGACGGAGATGTCCTCTGTTCTCTCACTCATAACAGGAGTTTTATGGTTACCGCCCAGCTCAGACACCTGAGCTAATACTTCTGGTATTTCCCACGATGTTTCCCCAGTTTCTGTGTTCCAGTAATAATACCGGTTACTTTCCTCGTGCATTACTATCTGCCAACCTGAACTAACATCTCCCAACAGCTGTGCATCAGATGCTCCAGAAGTGGAGACTTGTTCAGTTTCCAAGTCTTTGCATAGATCGCTCGAGGCTGCAGCATCGCTTTCTCTTTTGTCCATACCTTCTTGGTTCTGGTAATTAAGTGAAGTAGAATCTTTATCAATTTCATGTTGTACCTCGCCGGTATTGACCTCAATATCTACTGAAGCTTCTCCATGCAAAACCACACCCTGATATATCAATTTTTTTGAAAACAAGAGAAGAATAAGACGCAATAACGTACGAGGTCAATTACATGAACTGGATTTTAACTACATTGCTTTGTCAGTGAGAGTTCAAAAGCAAAGCCTCTCGTATAGACTACAAGGTGCAAAAACAATACAATGTAACATGGATGGGAATAATGCCAAGGTAGTCAAACTCGTTGATTACCTCATCCTTATTGCCAGGCGAGGAACTTTCCGCAGCTGCATTATCAAGTGCCTTTTCCGAGTCATCTTCTAATTCATCATCACTATATTGACCGAGTAAAAGCAGCGGATTCTCTGGTTTCTGGCCTGAAGACAGCAGACATACTACCACGTCAAACACTTACAAGATCTAAGAAGACATAAACTTTTGGAAGTATCAAGTATTTCCATGTATTATATGGACAAAGAAAGCTCTAAGAATTGCTAAAATTCAAGATAATAAAAATTCCAACATCTATCCATTACACAGCCACCTGTTACACATTAAAGCAAGAAGTCAGCAGTGCACAAAACAAAAACAAAGCCAGAGACATACGAACCGATAGACAGATATCCCTGCAGAAATAGCTTTGATGCGGCGAAAAAGGACACAAGGAGTGCAAGTGATTCATAAATTCACTGTGGAAGGGCCTGACCTGATCCGACAATGTATGGTATTGTTTCCCAAACCACAGCCACCCTACAGTCTGAAAACAATTCTTGGGCGGGGGGAAGCAAAACAACATAACAAAGTCTTGTAACATTTTTTTTTTATAGTTCCATAATTCCACCAATAAAATGTTGAGCACAAATGTCCCCTCTACATAGTCCTTTTTTGAAGAAAACTGACGGAATGGAACCCACCTGAAGAAGAAGGTGAATTGGGTAACCCAGCTCGATGTTTCGAATCTGTATCTACTCCAACCTCATCATGTGCACTGGAGCCACCCAAATCTCCTATCAAACCAAACAAAGCACTCATATTTAAAACCGAAATACAAAATTTCAAAAAAAAAAAAGAAAAGAAAAGAAACTTTCAGAGATTCATTTTTTCTGCAGAAAAAAGTTATTGATCAACCAAAATGGATTCTGATTTGTTAAGAGATATTTTCTCGGCAAACAAACAAGTCAAAAACCACCCGAATCTCAATTGAACGAAACAAAGCACTCAAATTAAAAACCACAAAATCCAGTCTTTGAGCGCCAAAAAAATATTAAAAAAGAAGTCTTTAACCAGTCCATGTTTTTTTCAAAAACAATTTAAGGATTTCGATTCATTAGGCAGATTTTCTCAGCAAACAAACGAGGGAAACCTCCCAAATTACCTATTAAGCCAAAGAAAGCACCCTAGTATATAACTAAAATAAAGTCTTTCAGCTCACCGCAAATATAGAAGTGCACAAAAAAATAGGTCTTCAATTGGTCAATTTTATCAACCAATACGCATTCTGATCGACTAGGCAGATTTTCTCAGCAAACAAGCAAGCATGAAATGAAACCACCCAAATCCCTTATTAAGGCAAACAAAGCACTCCTTCAGCTCACGAGAAAAAACCTTTCGCTATTCCATTTTTTCCCCGAAAATAATTTAATCAACCACTACAAATTCCGATTCATTCGGCAGATTTTCTCAGAAACCCTAACGAAGCTACCGAAAAAAAAAAAATCAACAATACATAAAAATACGTACACACACAAACACACACATATATTTATATATAAATGTATATCTATATACCAGAGGGTTCCGCGAAGAGGTCGAGCTTGACTCTGCGACCGGTGTTATTCATAGCAGCGAGGCGACGCTCTTTTCTCTTCCCCATCGAGAGAGAGAATTCCAATTCAATCAATTGAGAGCTCTTGTTCTTCTTCTTCTTCTTCAAATCGTAGTTTTCCTAGGGTTTCAATTTTCTCTGAGTTCCGAATTTTTCTCTGCGTGTGTGTTTAGGGATTGTTTCAATCCTTACACCAAACGGGCACTAAGTATGTTTAGGGATTGTTTTTGAAAGTCTGATAAATATACATGCTTACATGGGGTTCCCAACGGAGTAAAGTTTTTATTATTTTATTATTTTTGTTTATTTTCACTAATGATATGAGGTTTTAGTTATTCCAATGTTTTTAAAATACACAATTTTGATCACTTTTTACTAAGAGTCTGTTTAGTTTATGAATTAAAACTATGTGATTAAAATTATTTTTGATTTACGTGTATTTTTTGTGAAAAAAATACTGTAGCGAACCACGAATCATGATTCGAATCAGGGAACGAATTCCTCTACCAAACATCTTCTAATTGTGTATTTTGAAATTGAATGTACTGCGAGAATAATAAGTAAGGGTTTTAAAAAGGATAAAATGGTTGAAAATTTTAAAAAGTATTGCTTGTATTTTTTGTAACCTATGTTTTAATTTTGGAACACTAAAAAATGTATGGTTGTATTTTTTATATCTTTAAAATACAAGGTACAAAAGGGTACAAAAGATTGAGTATAAATTTTTAATATAAAGATACAAATATGAAACAATTCAAATTATGAGGCGTGATTTTTTTTTATAACCTCAAAAACATGGTGTAAAATTGTAAAAAGAACTCTTTAAAATTGTTTGGATCTTTTTAGTTGTTATCGAACTCTATTGAGTTAAATAACTTATTTGTACTAAAAGTTTGCCATAGAACTACAAAATTGATCTAATGAAAATATATTTTCATACTTAGACGCAGTCAGCTCAAGTGAAATTGAGAACTATCGGTGATGATGACTTAACGATGAAGAATTATTGTAACATGACTCTCACATCCATTAGAAGATGTTCAAATTTTTACGCCCCCTCTTTCTTCCCCAAAAATAGTAAGGTTGTGTGTTTGACATTGATGAATCTCTAGTGATTGCCGACGGAAATGAATTGGGCCTCTTTTTGTTCTACTTATAGTCCCTATAGATTCTAAAAGTGATGTTCGACAAGAGAGTGAGAACACCACTGATCTCTTTTCTTATAAAGAAAAAATATGAAATTCAAACTCCTTATGAAATTTTTAAGAAGTTGAATAGTGGTATAATTAATTATGGGTTGATTGACAAGATCTGTTGATATGATCTGTAATAATACTTTTTATCTGTCCATCTTAGTTTGGAATATTCTTATATACATAGGTTAATTATAAACTTTGTTTCCTTAACAACTGTTCTAAGAGAAGTTTCAACTGGCCTTTTTCAAGACATTTCTGAGATTTGATTGTTTCAGGCTCATATTTTTATTTTTAATTCTTCCAACTTTAAAGATTTGATTTTTTTTTTCCCCCAATATTCATTCAGGTGAAGCAAATGGTAGTGGCTTCTTCCATTTCTCGATGCAACTTAGATTTGCTTTCCCCTTGGTGGTATTGTAGGAAGCTTATCATAACTATTATGGAAGATTTACATTTTTATGCTTGCTATGTTAAGTGGACGGTACTTGAAGTCAAGGGCAAATTGTATTTTCTATATTTTTAGACAATATTGTACTCTGATATATGCAAAAGGGCAAAACTTTTTTGGGATTATATAAACATTGTTTGTTCTGTTCTTAGCCACTTCAGTAATATTGTGCTTATTTCCTTTCATTTCATTACTGAGATGATTATCAACCCCAGTCTAAAAAGACTCCTATTTGTTCAAACTCTTTGTTTTTCAAAAAATAAAAAATAATTTTTATTTTGTAAAAAGTAAAAAATAGTTTGAACCATTTAAACCACCAAAAACAAAAACCGTACAGATGCTTCCAAAGCCACCACCAATACAACATAATTTAACTAAAAAACGACACCCTATGATAAGAAACGACGATTTCTTAATCTAGAAAGAAAGATAAACAACTTGTAAGCACAAATTCCACATACTCATCAAAAGATTAAGCAAAACAGGATTTGGGAAAATGTAACTTAATATCGCAGAAAGAAAAACCATGATATAACTTGTCCAAAACAATCCTCCAAAATACACCGCCTAAGGTGGTTTAAAAAAAAAAAAAAAGATAAAACACTACTTGTAACGAAAACTTTAAGATAAACGGTTAAGAGAAGAATATGCTTAGTCGACTTCCTCCATCTTGCTGCCCTCAGCCTCGACATCAGCATCCTCTAGTGGGGGCATGTCAGCATCGCCTTCAACAGCATCCTCGTCAATGCTCAACCCGAGCTTAAGCATCCTGTGAATTCTGTTGCCGAAGGTGTTTGGGTCGTCGAGGCTGAAGCCAGAAGTGAGGAGAGCAGTCTCAAAGAGCAGGAGGACAAGGTCCTTCACTGACTTGTCGTTCTTGTCAGCATCAGCCCTCTTCCTCAGCTCCTCCATGATGGGGTTCTCGGGGTTGATCTCCATGGTCTTCTTGCTCGACATGTAGCCAGCCATGCTGCTGTCCCTCAACGCCTGAGCCTTCATGATCCTCTCCATGTTGGCAGTCCAGCCATATTCTCCAGTAACCAAACAGCAAGGAGAATCAACCACGCGGTCAGACACCACAACCTTCTCAACCTTGTCACCCAGGACATCCTTGATGACCTTGCAAAGCCCCTCGAACTTCTCCTTCTGGGCTTCCTTCTTCTGCTTCTCATCCTCACTCTCCTCGAGTTTCAGACCTTCCTTGGTAGCAGAGACAAGCTTCTTCCCTTCAAATTCCTTCAGCTGGCCAACAGCGTACTCATCAATGGCATCAACCATGAAAAGAACCTCATAACCCTTCTTCTTCAGCTTCTCGAGGAATGGGGAGTTCTCAACAGCCTTCTTGCTCTCACCAGTAATGTAGTAAATGTCATTCTGGCCCTCCTTCATCCTGGTCACGTAGTCCTTCAGGCTAGTCAGCTCATCACCACTCTTGGTAGAATGGTATCGCAGCAACTCAGCAAGCTTGTTCTTGTTCTGGGAGTCCTCGTGGATGCCGAGTTTCAGGTTCTTAGAGAAAGACTCGTAGAACTTGTTGTAGTCTTCCTTGTTCTCAGCGACCTCAAAGAAGAGCTCAATGCACTTCTTGACCAAGTTCTTGCGGATAACCTTCAAGATCTTGTTCTGCTGCAGCATTTCTCTTGAAATGTTGAGGGGAAGATCCTCAGAGTCAACAATACCCTTGACAAAGCTAAGGTACTCGGGCATCAACTCCTCACAGTTGTCCATGATGAAGACTCTGCGAACGTACAGCTTGATGTTGTTGGGCTTCTTCCTGGTGTCGAAGAGATCAAATGGAGCCCTCTTAGGGACAAAGAGGATAGCCTTGAATTCCAGTTGACCCTCAACTGAGAAGTGCTTCACAGCAAGATGCTCTTCCCAGTCATTTGTGAGACTCTTGTAGAAAGCAGCATACTCTTCTTTTGTGATCTCCTCAGGCTTCCTCATCCAGATGGGCTTTTGCTTGTTAACCAAGGACCACTCATGGGAAACCTCCTTAATTTTCTTCTTTTTCTTTTCTTCCTTTTCTTTCTCTTCGTCAACATCCTCAACCTTTCCTTCCTCGTCCTTCTTCTCTTCCTCGTCCTCATCATCAGAGATCTCCTTCTCGGTGGTCTTCTCAACCCAGAGAGAAATAGGATAGCTGATGAACTCAGAGTGCTTCTTAACCAAATCCTTCAAACGGCGCTCCTCCAGGTACTCAAGCTGGTCCTCCTTGAGGTGCAGAGTGATCTTAGTACCCCTGCCAAGGATCTCACCAGAAGTGTCTCTGGTGACAGTGAAAGAACCGCCAGCTTGAGACTCCCACACGTACTGCTCGTCGTCATTGTGCTTTGTGGTAACAATGACCTTCTCAGCAACAAGGTAAGCAGAGTAGAAACCAACACCAAATTGTCCAATCATGCTCACATCAGCACCAGCAGCCAGAGCCTCCATGAACTCCTTGGTCCCAGACCTTGCAATGGTACCGAGGTTGTTCACCAAGTCTGAAAATACACACATCAATAAGTTAATAAGGTAATAGGATTCACACAGTACTTCAAACTCGTTACTAAAAGAAAACAGGGATATAATTCCGTCACATACCAGCCTTGGTCATGCCGATACCGCTGTCAATGATCGACAGGGTGTTGTTGGTCTTGTCGGGCACAATGTGAATGAAGAGCTCTGGCTGAGCATCGAGCTTGCTCTTGTCAGTCAAACTCTCAAAACGGATCTTGTCCAGAGCCTGCATAGAAAATATTTCGTAAATAATCACAAAAACAAAGGAACCTAAAATCGAATTTGCTAGTCCAAAACAAAAACTATAATCACCACGAATTCAACAACCTTTATCTAATAATCATAGTCAACGATTCTGTTAAACTACTTATAATTACCGTCACACAACACAAATATCACATATTTTCACGCTAACATAATAAACATGAATCAAATAGAAATAAAATTAACTATCCATACAATGAATTTGCAAAATTATAAAATAAAAAAAAAAAAAAGAAGAAGCTAATTTCCTCCAACATACATAGGAACAACAACAAAACGACATATTATTCCACAAAGGCATTTAGAGCCCAACATCATAATATTTACTCGAACAAACAAAACAAAATGTATAAAATACAAAAAGATCACGGAAATTCCATAACAAATTTCTCAATGCATAATCAAAAGAGAAACTCAACAAAAAAAAAAAATCAAAAAACTGTGAGAAAAAAAAGCGATGAGAGACGAAAAACGTACGTCGGACGCATTGCTGATGAGCTCACGGAGAAAGATCTCCTTGTTGCTGTAGAAGGTGTTGATGATGAGACTGAGAAGCTGGTTGATCTCAGCCTGGAAAGCGAACGTCTCTGTTTCCGACATGGCTAATCGAAGGGGAGAGAGACAGATCTAGGGTTTTAGAGAGAGAAACAGAGTAAGTAACGCGCAGAGAGAGTCTGAGAGAGAGATGAACAAGCGAAGGACGAAGCGAAGCTTATATAAGAAGGAAATTTAGGGTTTCTAGATCTTTCTATTGCTAATTAATTGGATCTTTATTTTATTTTGGGAAAATTTCCTCGAATTTTACCAGGCCTCTGGCTCGCTTACCTTGCGAGGAACGGAAGTTTTGTGAAACTTTTTGCCACGTCGGCGTGATACGGGATAATTTGGGGCGGCAAAAATTAATGGGCCCGGATTCATTAAGCCCAAGTAAATCTACCTCTCTGTTCTGGTAGAATGTTCTAGATTTACATTCAAAATTGAAACTACAAGTTTTGCAATTACAATAGTAACCTCCAACATTTTGATTATTTAAAAATCAACCCGTTTAGTAACTTATATGCTTGTTTAATAATGTTTTTAAAATGATTTTATTTTCAGTATAAAAATAAAAATGTGATTATTTTAAAAAATATTTTGACACTAATGTTAAAATTATGTTTGGTAATTTTTTAAGAGATTAGTTTAAGCATGATAAAAAAGTAAAACTTATTATTACTTATTTTATTGTTAATATGTTATATAATTAATTTTTAGCAATTAATATTTAACTAAATAATTAATTACTATATTATTTATTATTTTACTAATAAAATTAAACTTAATAGTAATAATTAATATTTAGTTAGTAATTAAGTAATTACTATGTATTTATTAATATAATTAATATAAATATAATTATAATTAATAATTAATTATTTAATATAAAATTGTTGATAAGTATTAAAAAATGAAAACGAAAAGGAAAAATAACTTTCAATTATTTTCTACTTTCTTCACAAAAATCATTCTCATTATTGTTTTTTGTTTTTCGCTTTTAAAATTTTTATTAAACAAACGCGATTTGTAGACCGTTTTCGTTTTCTTATCTCAAAAAGTACGCAGAAACGTTTTTAAAAATAACTAAAAAATAATTCCAAACACACTTGTAATTTTTCTAAAATTATTCTTTCTTTTTAAAATAAGGTATAATTTGTGAAAAATTAAAATTATGAGGTATATTTATGTAATTAATTGAATAATTTTCCCATTGTGAATGTAGCAAACAAGTTTGGAAGTGAAAATTGAGATACGAACTCAAATTTGAAAAATTAATGGCCTTGTTTGCATAAAAAGTTAGATATTATATTTTTTGAGAATTTTTAACTGTAAAAATTTAAAATTAAAAACTTGAATTGGTAAAAAATGAATGAGGCTAAAATTTCTTAATTGAAATATTTTCTTTCACCCTTAAGATTTAAAAAGGGAACTAAAATAGTAAATAAACTAGTACCTATTACCCTTTTCATGTCGAAATAAAAACAAAAGAAAAACATATGAAAAAATTAACGGAATTTGATAATTGATACAATTAAAATAAAATCTTACCTGTTAGATATTTTTCTCATTATAGAATTTTGATAAATAAACATAACAAAATTGCCCACAAAACTCCAATCAAATGCTTGTCTTTGACCAATCTAGAAGCTTCTTCATATCCTGATTACTCAAATGTGGTCCAGAATAGTTCTCAATACACACTTCCACGGATACTAATACACAGAACCAAAACTCTCAAGTTCCCATCTTTTATATACAGTATTTATTTTGTCAATTTGAGTTGAAATGTAATTTTTTTTTTAAATTTTTAATTATGATAAAAAAAATTAGATGTGATATTTTAAAAAAAAAATTAATTATAAAAATTAAATTAAAACTTAAATCCGTAAAATGAACGAGATCATAATCTTTTTTAATATATATGTATATATTATATATTTATATGCGTATATATATAAATATATATATATATATACACACACACACGTACTTTTGTTTGTGTCCTGTGGTAGCTTATCCATTATCAACAACTTGCATCTCTGCAACGCTTTTGAGGATGGAAGCTCTCCCATCTCAAAGCTTGCTTCCATGTTCTTTCAGATCTCCAAGGTACAAACTTTCCCATTAATTTATGCACTTCACCATCTTGATGGGCATGTTTGTTTTTTGTTATTAGCATTCAATTATTACTCTTCCTTTAAATTCTTAATGTGCAATTGACTATCCAAAACATAGGTATTTACCAATTTGTTCAGTCAAATTATTGTTTAATTCACAAGTTGAAAACTTGAAATTATGATCTCTCATGTGTAAAAAAAAGAATCCCATTTGCTCTACAAGCGATTGGGAAGGCATAAAAAACGCCAATTTTAGCATCTTTAGGCGTCTAATAATAACTATCACTTGTGAAAAGTGGCATAAATCCTTATATTTTATACACATGCTAGTCCCTTTAAAGTTTCAATTCAGTGCCTTTATCTTTATTATTATTCTTTTTTTTTTTTCTGGTGTGTAAAACCAGCTGCTTTAATAATGAGCAACCCAAGAATGGTATAGTAGCTGAGAACAAGCAAAACAGATTAAGACCACTAACAGTCAAAAACGTGCCAAGAAGGCTGTTTTTGCAGCTCATGGGGCTCAAGTTCAACTCTCTCCTTTTCCTATTGCAACCTGTTTCTGCTGCACCATTGCCAGAGATGAAAGAACCTGAAGTCATTCGGTAAGTATCATACGTGGTCTTTTTGTCGGTTTGAGTTTTGGAGAATCCTAAGGTGGATACGTACCCTACCGGTAGGGTGCGGTTTTTAATCGTAAGATTATGAACAATTTCATGTCATTTTAAGAAAAGTACGATAATTTAACATAATGAAAATCTAAAGGTTAGAAAATGTGTCTTATGAGACCCCCACCAAAGAATTCTCCTTAAATTGTCTGAAAAAATTTCCTCCATGTTTAACTTTCCCTTCAAACTATATCGGTTCTCATGCCGGGTCTTTGTTTGGGATTTGAAGTGTCCAGGACCTTAAAGCTTCCCAGTGGTGTGAGGATTCAAGGTACAAAATTCACAAGATTCCACATTATGTTTGCTTGAGATTGCCAATGGACATGTTTAGTACATTTGTTTAGGTGAAGAGCCTAATTGGTCTGTTCCTACTTATTAGACACACAAAATAAAAAAACATATAGGGCGCGTTTAGAACTCGTTTCAAAATAATTTTATTTTTTGTATGAAAATGAAAATAAAAACGTTTTCAATCTTAGACATAAACTATTTTTAAAAATGCGTTTGGTAGTTTTATCAAGAAATTATTTTCAGTGTAAAAAAAAACCTATTATTAATGTCTCTCTTTCTCTCTTTGCTCGAAAGAGGAGAAAATGAAAACAAAAAATGAAAAACGAATAAAAGTCGTTTTTCATTTTTTTCTCATTTTACACTAAACTAAAAAATCATTTTCATTTCCGTTTTTTATTTTTATTGTGCCAAACGCCGTATTAAAAACATTTTTATTTTTTCTCAAAAAACGTGAAAAATAAAAATGAGATCAATTCCAAACACAACCATAATTTTAGGTTAATACCATTTTTATCTCTAATTATAGCCCTTGTCCCACTTTGTTCCCCTCTTTTTTTATGAAGATAATCTAAAGGTCTAAAATACAATTCTTTTCATCGCAAACGATTATCCTAATAGTCCTATCTAGACAGTCACATGATGGGGACAAGTGACTGGTTTTTCTCTAGAGATAATTGAAGGAGAAGGACCGAAAGCACGAGAAGGAAACACAGTCGAAATTAACTATGTATGTCGGCGCTCAAACGGATACTTTGTTCATAGGTAAATTTCCTCCTACCCCATTGCTTGTCACACAAGTTATTCTAGTATTTCTCTCTTTTAATACTTTTCTGAAATTCTAAATGTGTCTCCAAACAAATCCCAATGTAGCACTGTGGATCAGTTCAGTGGAGAAAGCTCTCCTGTTATTCTTCTTTTGGATGAGAATCAGGTCAATTCCTTTTTCTTTTTTTTCTTTTTTTTCATTTCAGCATGTAAATTCTTAACAATACTTAATCTGCTAATATTTCTTTAAATTTCATTAAAATTTTGAAATAGCAAAGTTGACTCTTTTTTCACAGATAATTAGGGGTTTGAAGGAGGTTCTTATTGGAATGAGAGTTGGAGGTACGTTGAACTGCCTAGCTATCCTTTTTGTCGACGCATTTTTTCTTATAATTATCTACTTTTTGCCTGTGATTTAAAAAGAAAGAAATACCATATTGATATTCCATAATTTTAAACCGTTAGATTTTCATCAAGTTTAAAGTTTACACACTTTTTTTCGCGCTTCGAGTTGTCTCGAGGGAGTTTTAACCCCATATAAACGAGTCAAAATTTCATAGGCTAAACTACCTTTTTTCGACCTTTTTTCTTACACAAAAACTAGGGGTGTCAACTTAAATGACGATAGATAATATGATGTAATTTATAGTCTAAAAGATTGCGCGATACTAGTAAAATGTAAAGAGAATTCTTCTTTTACATTTCCTTTGCGATTTTTACAACTGTGTTTTGTTTTTTTTTTTTTTGGTCATTGCTAGTTCATTTGCTAACAATTTTCTCTAATAGAAACTTCTGCTTATTCTGTTCAAAATTCATTTTCAGGAAAAAGAAGAGCATTGATACCTCCTTCTGTGGGATACGTAAATGAAAACTTAAAGCCAATACCAGAAGCAGTAATCCATTTTTCTCCTCACCCACTTATTTAATTCCTTTTGCTTTTGCCCTTTTGCTTTTATTCTAGAATCTCTTTTATTATTCTAACCCTTTTGCTTTTTGCTCTCTTTCTTTGCCTTTTCTTATGAGAAATTCCTCTCCCTAATACACTCTTTTCTTACAGTTGAAGATTCTTCACCAACTATATTTAAAAAAAAAAAAAAACCTAACTTCATCAACTTTGTTTTTTTTAGTGTTGACATAGTTTTGTAATCTTTTGTTGCAGTTTGGCCCTCGCCGTAGCCTTTTGTCCCACGCAAACGAGCCGTTGATATTCGAAGTGCAGCTCTTGAAATTGCTCTGAGTTTGTGTTTAAGTTATACCTATGCTCAAGAACATCTATCAATAAGAGTTTGATTTTTCTCAACGTGATAAGTTTATTTTGAAAGCTCGCACACATTGGTCCGAATAAATAACAATTTACCATATTTGTCATTCTAATACAAAACCTAACACAATCTTCTATAGCGAGCTGAGTGTAGGATTTCTCAACTTTTAAAAATACTAGTTGATCTCTTTCTCAAAAATACTTTAAAAGTGTATTTAGGGCCCGTTTGGGATGTGTATTTAAATTAATGACGGGAATTTTTTATCAGATAATTATTAGCTAGAATTTTTTTGATTCAATTTTTTTATGAGAGAAAAACACTGTAATAGTACATGATTTTGGTTTTAAAAACATGTACCAAACAATCTCTTAGGGTGCGTTTAGAATTAGTTTCAAAATGATTTTGTTTTCTGCATGAAAATAGAAATGAAAACGTTTTCATTTTCATTTTGGAATTATTAGTTTAAAAAAAACTGAAACTGCGCTTGGTGGTTTAATTTTTGAAAACATGTAATAATATTTAAATTAATAATATATTGAATAAATAATAATATTAAATATATTAAATAAATATTATATTAAATATATTAAATGAACGTGAATTTTACATGCAGAGGAAGAAGGGGGGGGGGGGGGGGGGGGGGGGGGGGGGGGGGGGGCAATCGGGGGGGCGGGGGGGCAGTTGGAGAAGACGGTGGCAGGCAGTCAGAGAAGACGGTGGCAGGCAGTCAGAGAAGAGCGTAGACGGTGGGCTTTCGCCGGATGTCCCAGCCTGTGTCTTCTTCGGCTTGAGAAGAGAGAGAAGAAAAAAAAAAGAAATCCGTTTTCAGAAAATGAAAACAAGTTTTTTTCGTTTTCAGTTTTTCAGAAAAAGACAAAAACGTTTTTGTTTTTGTTTTTTAAAAATTTGTACATCAAACGCATTTTATCTTTCCATTTTCATTTTTTAATCTAAAAAAATGTGAAAAATAGAAATAAAAACGGAAACAAACAGGGCTTTAGTTTTTTGTGCAAATCACTTGTAAATTTTGTTTATGGAATGTAACTTTACCTAAAACTTCGTGAAAATCCGAATGCAAACCTCTAGAATAGAGATCAAACTGGCCTTGTCCATAACAATTTTGGTATGTTTAGCTGTAAATGGAGAAATTACTCGGTTCCAAATTCCAATTAATTATTCAATATATCAACAAGGAAATGCCCTTATAATTCCTATTAAAACATTTGCAAAGTCAGAAAACTCTCCTAATATTTTCTGAAACCCCGGCCAATTGGATCATTATTAAGTTTTTATTTTTATTTTTATTTTTATTTTTCCATGTTGATGAGTTTGGAGGAATCATGATGCACCTTATTTGCCATGTGATGTGAGAAGGAACAAGAGAAAATGTGGCTATTACTTGAACAAGAACCTTACAATAAATTCCCCCAAAAAAAAGACCTTACGACAAAAAAAAAAATCCTAAAAACATAAAACCTTACAATAAAAAACTTGTCGTATCATACTTTTTCCTTTTTAAAATAACTTTAATAGAAATAGAGATGACAATGGAACGAGAGCAGAGAATAATTTACCATTCCCATTCTCACCCTCCAAATCCATCTTTATTCCCTCTTAATTAGAAGTAGGGTGGAGTCGGAGATTTCTTATTAGAGGGCGCTCTCTTTATCTGTCTTATTTCTTATCAAATGTAATTAAACATTTTAAAATTATTGTAACTTAAAATAAAAATAGTTACCTCTTTTTCTAGTTGACTTTTTTCAATTAACATAGTTACTTTTTTTTTAAGTATAAAATGATATAAAAAAATTGCAATATAATATGTATGTATATTTGTATAAAATATATTATATATAAAATATGTATATTGGCGCGGGCCGGGAAGTACTTCCTCCATCTCTGCCCGCCAAGATTCAAGGACAAAATTTTGTCTACATTCCTATCTAGATTCCTAATTATTATCTTTCATATCTGCTTTTTTCAGTACGAATCCTCTCGGGGCTAATTTCTGTAGAGAAGATTACCATCCTTAAATTAAAAGCTTTGTACCAAACGTCTTAGTATTAATAGTCATGAAAATAATAAGGAAAGTAAAATTTAAAAAGAAAATATTAAGATCTCCTAATAAAAAAAGAGTTAAATTCATGAGAAGTTTTTGAACTTTCTTCCTTTTTTACCTTTAGTTCATGTACCAAAAAGTGTTATAACTTAATTCTTAGGGTCCGTTTGGTACTTCAATTCGCTTCCTAATTCAAATCATAATTCGTAGTTCGTTACAATATTTTCTCTCACAAAAAATACACGTAAATTAAAAATGATTCTAATCACATAATTTGAATCTATAAACCAAACGGACTCTTAAGCTATTCAAATGTTTCAAATTTAGTCTCTCAGTCAAATTTAGATGAAATGCAAGGGTAATCTCATAATTTGATACCAAATGATTGACAATCTTGTAATTTAATGAAGGTCTTTGTTTGTTTATGAATTTTTTCTTAAGGGAGCTCTATTTCCATTCCATGTATATTCTCCACACACACATTTCAATAAAATTTATTATCAGAAATGACCTTACTAAAATTACATTCAAGTACAAAGGGTGAAAAAAAAAATCCTAATACATTTTTATAAAAAAAATAGCAATTCAGCCTTCACTAAAATCATCTTAAATTAATTTAAATTAGTTGATAAAAGCCCAAATGTTCTACATATATTTTGATCTTTTATTCTCTAATAAATTAGATATATGTTAGAGGAGTTTTAGTTAATCAAAAAAGTAAAAAAAAAAAAAGGAAAAAAATTTCAGTTCATATGTATGAATAATTTAAATGTATGAATTTTTAATCATCCAATTTGAATAATTTAATAATTGAAATAATTATGAGTCTTTTAATGATCTAGTTTTACTAATTATTAATAAATCTAAGTGTATAAATTTTCTTATAAAATAAATTGGATTGTTAGTCAATCTTTCGTAGTAAATGGTGGAAAGGGCATTCATCCTTTTATTATATATGGTTTAATTTAAAACACTTTCATCACGAGGATTAATTACAAAAAAGAAAAAAAATTCAAAGACTTCTCCTGAGTTTAACTCTTAAAAAAAAAAAAAGGAAAAATAATAATAATAAAATGAAACAAAACTTGAGAGTGATACGTCGTCGTTTCATCACTCCATTGCATTGCTTAATTGCCAAGCCTTTCGTCGTCTCTACTTAACTGTTAATCGGGGAAGACGGAGAGAAAGAAAGAGACAAGAACGCCATTTTCCTTTCCACGCAAAAACGTTTCGTCAAGAAACTCACCCACCCAAAAAGAAAAACGTTTCTATTTCTGAAATCTCGATTCTTGAAGCTCCGTGTGCGGGAGCCGAGAAAACACGATGCAGAAAATGGCGCAGGAATGGTTTACGCAGAGCGTTAGCGACGGCGCCGACGTCTCGGAGAAGCCCTCGTCTTCTTTGCTTGCAGATTGGAACTCCTACGCGGCTTCGCATTCCGACGAGAACTCCTCCTTGCCCCTTGGTTTCGATCTGGAAGCCGCCGTTCGCACTGCCAACGACACCGTCTCCGGCACCTTCTCCGTGTAAGCCAAATCTCCGATTTCTCTGCTTTCCTCAGTTCAATTAACAGTTTTTTAACTCGATTTGTGCATAGAACTTTGTTGTTCGTGTTTATTCGCAGAAAAAGTCTGCATCTTGAGCTGAATCTGTCAGTAGTGTTCATTTGGATTTGATTTGATTTTTTTTTTTTTCTGTCATTGAATCTGTTGTTTTGGGCGTTCGATCTAGTGTCTGGGGGTTGTTCGGTTGTATTTTTGAGTTAGGATAATTTGAGTGTAGACGTTGAGTTGAATTTGAGTTATAATTTGAGTTAAAATTGTAATTTGAGTTTGTGTTTGGACGTGCATATTTAAGTTATGGTTTGAATTGAAAATCTATTTAAATTTGTACTTGGGTGGGTCAAAATTCGAATTTGTATTTATATAGTATTTTAATAAAAATTCAATGGTAATAAAAAGTTTTAATAGGATATATGAGTGAAGTTTTATTCATTATTTTGTTGTGAATGTATAAAAAAATTATCTCAATTAGAATTAAAACGAAAAAATTATGACGTTTTTAAGAATAGAAAAAATATTGTTCATTAACTTGAGTTTAAATTTAAAAATTTGAGTTGAAGGGAGAACTTGAACTCAGATTTTGTCCCTAAAATGAAGTTAAAACTTGAGTTCAAACTCAAGTTCAAACGTAAATTTTACAAAATAATATAATCTTGAATAAAGTTGTAACTTGAGTTCAATTTTTTTTTTGAGTTTTAATACAAAAGCACAAGCCCTAGATTTCTCGGATCTATTTCTTCGGATTACTAGTTTTGGATTGAAGAAAGTTTAAAAGTATTTACTTGCTCGATTAAGGTTGTGTTTTTTTGAAGGGTTTTTCACTGTTCAAATCATGGTTCTTGATTTTGTTACGATTGCTTTCTCTCCAAAAAAATGTAAATTTCAATTGTTAGAATCATAAATCACGATTTGAACCCATGAACTAAACAGAGAGTAAGAGATTTATAGTTTTGATGTTAATAAATTTGCCTTCTCAAAAGGCAAGATTAAACTGTATCGGTCTAGTTTCTGAGTGTGCCAATCTTTTGGATAAAAGATGCTTTGGGGGCAATGTGGGGTTGAAGTTGGATGTTCGTAAAGCCTTTGATACTCTTTGATGGGATTTTCTTACGTCCACTCGTGTTAAAATGGGTTTTAATTGCGTGTTTAAGGGTTGTATCAAGAGTATTTTAGGGTTCTGTGGTTTCTTTTCTTACTCTAGAGGCGTTTGGCCAGGGGATCCTTTGTCGCCTATTCTTTTTTGTCTAGCTGAGGATGCCCTCAGCCAAGCTCTGAACCGGTTGGTCGAGGAACGTGTTTCGGCTCATTGGGGTGTTTGTGCTCCTTCTCATGTTTTTTTACTGATGATTTAATGATATTCTGTAAAGGGCTTATGCGGAATTTGCGTAGGATTTTGGATCTTCTTGATGAGTATAGTATGTGCTCGAGACAAGTTTTCAGTAAGGAGAAATCTGTAGTGTTTATTAGAAAATCTACTCTTCGTCGTTCTGCTGTGATTTTGGCTTTGCTTGGCATGAGGTGGGGTGATTTGCCTTTCAAATATCTTGGAGTCTAAAAGGTAAGCCAAATCGTGCTCATCTTCGTCCAGTAGCTGATAAGGTGATTAATAAGCTTACTTCTTGGAAGGGTGGTCTTCTTTCTATGGCTGGTAGAGTTGAGTTGGTTAAAACAGGGGCTACTTCTTCTCTTTTACATTATTGTATGGTGTGTTGTTGGCTAAAGTCTCGCCTCGTAGTTGTTTCTAGAGCTTTGGGGAATTTCACTTGGTCCGGTTTGGTGGAAAATAAAAAAATCATTTATGTCACTTGGGATAAGGTTTGTAGACCTTTTGGTGAGGGGTCTTTAGCTATAAGAAATCTTTTAGCTCTTACTAAGGCTTGCTTGCACAAGTTAGCCTAGAATCTCATTTCTGAGCGTGATGGTACTTTTCCTTTCTTGAGGGGCTGTTTTTTAAAGGCTGATGGTGTTCCTAAATCTCAAATTGCTTCTTCTATTTGCCATGCCATCAAAAAGATAGTGGCGAAGCTTTCCTTGGAATCTAGGTGGTTGGTTGGTAAAAAACTCAAAGGTAAATTCTTGGAAAGATAAGTGGTTTGGGTCTCCTTTAGTAGACTTGTTGAATGTTCCTGAACACATTAGAGCTCATCTTTTAGCTGTCGTATTAGATTTTTGGGATGGTTCTTCTTGGGTTATTCCTTTTTTTTTTGGCTGATGGTTTTCCTCATGTTGTTCAAGCTATTAGTTGCACTTTGGTTGCTTGTGAAGATCGTCTCATTTGGACTAAGTTGTTGGGGGGTGGTTTGACTATTGCTCGGGCTTATGAGGAGGTTCGTGTGGCTTCTGTTGAGCAGTCTTGGGGTTGAAAGATTTGGCATGGCTATACTACCCGTAGAAGGTCAATTGTGGTTTGGAAGGCTTTTCATGGTGCTCTTCTGGTGGAGACTGTTATGCAAAAGAGAGGGGTTTTTTTTTGTTTTTGTTTTTGTTGCCTTAGTTTGTCGTTTTTGTTATAAGCATGAGGAATCTATTTCCAAAAGAGAGGGGTTTTTTTTTTGTTTTTGTTTTTGTTTTTGTTTTTGTTGCCTTAGTTTGTCGTTTTTGTTATAAGCATGAGGAATCTATTTCTCACTTATTTTTACAATGTCATTTTGTTATGATTTGGGATCGTTTCTCTAAGTTTTTTGGTAGGCGGTTATGTTCCGCTCGAAGTATTGAAGAGATGATTTCTTGTGCTTTTGAAGTTGATTTTGGTTCTCAAGTTTATTGTTTATGGTCTATTGCGATTGTTACTAGCTTTTAGGCTATTTGGTCTTTGAGAAACAGGGATATTTTTTATGGTATGGTTCCTAGTTTCCGTTTTCTTTGGATGGCGGTTAAGCAAGCAATAGTTGAGGTTGGTAGGCTAAAGATTGGTGTTATGAGAAACTCCCTTCAAGAGCTTCTTGCTGTCAAAGCTTTTGGTCTTGAGGTTGTGCCTAAGAAAGCTCGTAAGATCTAATCTGTTGTTTGGAGGACTCCTTTCACCAGGTTGGATTAAAGTTAACACGGATGGGGCTACTAAGAGGAATGGTTTAGCTGGGGTAGGTGCGGTCTTTCAGAATTGTAGATGTTTCTTCTTAGGAGCTTTTAGTGTTTTCTTTGGACATTGCCTTGCTATAGACGCTGAGATGAGGACTATTATAATAGCCATTAGGTTGGCTTGGAGTAAAGGGTGGAGGCGCATTTGGTTTGAAAGTGATTCAGCTTGTGCAATTCATCTTTTTCAGAGTGCTAGTTCCACGGTTCTGTGGTCTTTTCGGAATGCTTGGATGGATGCTCTTGATAAGGCTAACTCTATGGATATTGCTATTTCTCATTCTTTTAGAGAGGCTAATACTCTTACTGATTGTTTGGCTAGTTTCGGTGTAGTTTCCGGTTGTTACACTTGGTGGCATAATGTTCCAATTTTTTTTTTTTTAGAGAGTTTGATTTGGATGCTTCTGGGTTTACAAGATATAGGTTCAAAGCTTGATGTTTTTAAAGTTTAAGAGGAAGGGAAAAATATATGTTTATATTGATCATCAATTAATGAGC
>JACAGA010000007.1:1666687-1791744 GCA_029231665.1 Morus indica
AACAAACTTGACAAATAAAAAATAAAAATTGGACTTCAATTCTAAACATGGCTTTTGAAGATGGGCTGGGGAAGAAAATCGGCTAGTAAAAGGGTGTAGTGGCATATTTTGTAATTAAGTTTATAAAATAGTGAGTAAGTTTCTGAGTATATCAAGTAAAATTGAATTAGAAAGTGGCAAGAAGAGATGGTAGAGTTTGTGAAAGAGACTGAATTTAATATTTGTTAATACTAAAAATTTAGGAAAAATTACCAAAGAGAGAAAGTTTAGAGAGTAAACTATCATAAATGCACCTAGTTATTTCCACGATTAATTCAGAAAGAGTTATAAATTTAAGCCCACTTATAACGCTTCAATAATAAGAGTTATATAACTTTCCATCTATATGAAATCGTGCCAATAATTAATAATTTTGAAATTTCTTTCTGAGAAAAGTCAAAATATTATCAATTTTTGTAAAAAACATTCTAAATTTCGTAACAAACTTGACAAATAAAAAACAAAAATTGGACTTCCAAACATGGCTTTTGAAGATGGGTTGGAGAAGAAAGTCGCTCGCTGGTAAAAGCGTGTAGTGGCATTTTTTGTAAATACGTTGTAAAATGGTGACTATGTTTCTGAGTAGTTTATCAAGAAAAATTAGAATGAAAAGTGGCAAGGGATACTTGAGTATGTGAAAGAGTCTGAATGAAAGTCTGAATTTAGTATTTCTCAATATTAAAACTTTAAGAAAAAATTACTAAATAGCGAAAAGTTTAGAAAATAAACTGTAATATAACTTTTCTTTCTATGTGAAATCATGCCAATAATTAGTGATTTCAAATTTCTTTCCAAAAAAAAGTCAAAATATTATCAATTTTTTTTAAAACAAAAAACTTTATAATTTTTGTAACAAACTTGGCAAATAAAAACAAAAATTGGGTTTCCAAACACGACTTTTGAAAAGAATTACATTATACCATTTTGCAAGTAAAAAAGAGAAATGACAAGTGAACCAAACATTCCTTTCCGAGTTGAGAAACTGGCAGTACTTCTCAACCAACACTTTGAGTGCCTCCAAGTGGTTATATTTCACACACAAATACATCACCGTATGTCCATCAGGAGCGACTTTAAAAACTGACTCTATTCTCACGCTAATCAACAACTTAATCACGTCGGTTCTCTCTCAAGGCGGCGTAATGGAGAGGGATCTTCCCATCTTTATCTTTTGCTAAGCACATATTTTTGTTACCATTTTCTCTGTGTGGCCCTCAGCTGAAGCCAAGTGAAGCGGTGAACGTTTAAGAGAATCCAAGTCAAAAGCAAGTTTCGACTTGAGGAAAAGCGGTTGTCTGGTGAGATCAAGGTGGCCCATTAAAGCTGATATGTGTAGAGAAGTTTCATTGAAAGTTGTGAGAGAAATTCTATTTGGGATCAAAGGATCTCTTTTTAACAATGAGTTGAAGGTAAGCGAAGGTCCCTCAATTGATACTTCACACAACCTAGTTACAATATCACCTTCTCTAGGCCTTATTTCCAATGTTTACTTTCCAGTGGTTGGATGTGCAAAATGAAATAGGGACGTTAAAATATATAAGATTAGCTGGTACACAAACCTATACCCTTTTAGCATCTTTTTGTTGAAGATGTGAGAGAATGGCTATGCATAGACAACTATATCTCACGACGTTCATGTTACGCTTACCTAATTTGGAAATTATGACCATAACGTGAACTTAATTTCATATTGTCTTTGAGTTCTTTTCACTATCATTTTGGTTTTCATTGATTGAATTCGGTGAATCGGTGATAAACATCATTCTAGGATTATTTGTGCGTTTGTATATATAATATAATATTATCAAGAAATAGGGAAAAAAAAAAAAAAAAACATCAAAACCTATGAAATGTTATGAAATGTTGACATATCTGAATAGGGTAGGAAGCTCGGCATATGTTATGGCTAGGAAACCTTTAGGACTTTCATTAAGTTTTGTTGAAGGTTTATTTACCTTTTTGTATCTTATGATTTACGTTTGTTCATAAAATATACTCTTACTTTTTTACTGCTGCAAATGTATACCATCTCATTACGATTAAATGACAAATATTTACCTTTTATCCTTCAACACTCAATTTTAACTTTTAAAATTACTAAATTAACCTAGTGGTAGTGACCTTTGTTTTTTAATTGATCCAAACGTATATAATTAGATCACTCAACTAAAATTAGTTTGGTAATTTTAGATGTCAAAATTGAGCGTTATATATAAGTTTGCCTGTTAAATGTAATCTTAAGGTATACATTTGCAAGGCTTAAAACTAAGCTTATATTGTCTAAATAAACCTAGAGGAGAAGGTATAAAAGGATAAATAATCCTTTATTAAATTGTTATTTTAAATTTAATATAATTGTGTACGATTTGAAGGTTAATAACTACTATATCCTAACGATGAGATATCAATTAATAAACTATTACAAAATTTTATTTTTTTGCTTTAGACAAATAAAAACTTTGTCGCGAACTAGGCTGATCAAATTCTGAGAACAACTAGCATTTGACATACATTAAAAAATAAATAAATAAGAAGTAGTTTGTTATTGTGAAACTATCTAAAGTTGAAAATGTTTCTTGATCCAAATCAAGTAGAGCAAAACTCGGTCCTTGAATTTCCCTCCTCCAAAGGGAGTAGGGACGAAACTTCATAGTTCATAGTCATGAATATATTCTACTTTGTTGAATATTCTTAACATGATACAGACAAATATATTATTATTTTGCAACGACCAAGATGCTTCGTCTTTGGGGGAAAACAGCTGGAAATAAAGCGCGTTCTTTAATAATATTAATTGTTTGTTAATTAATTGGTATTAGACTCTTAATCTGTCGATGCTTTCACATATAACAAAATAGGATCCACGGCAGGTCAACAAAGCCAAAATTTGATGCAAAAAAAGAATTATAGAAAAGTACAAAGAATATAATGTCATAGTTAAGGAGCCATATATATAGTTTTAGGCATATTCGACCCTGAGTATTTTTTAAATAATTAATTCCTAAAAAAGAATATATGAAATTATTTGTGTATTAAACTATAACTCGATCAATTGTTTCTTTGTTGTGCATTAAACTATTCTTGTATGCTTAGATCACCAAACTTTCAATCTATTTCATTGTTGCTAGAGGACATGAGCACCTATTATTTACTTGAAAATTCAAAGATTCTGCCGCATAAGAGTTTGTGTGTAAGAAAACTACTATCACGAAATTTTAAAGAAAGCTTTCTTTACGAATTTAATTTAGAAATCTTTTCTTTAATTTGTATGCTGTGATTCAATCCGTATTTCAAGTCTGGTATTTATATGCTTCTCTTTCAATGCAGGGAATTGGGATTCCAAGTTACTGTGGTTTTTCCATGCTGTTGTCGTTTGATATATAATTTTGTGATTCCGAGTTACCAGTGGTAGAGCTAGCCTTAACTTCTGTGAAGGCGTAATAGTACACTACTTCTTTATAAATAAATAACATGAAAAATACAGAAAAACTGTAGTAGAGCATTTTTCAAGAACCACCGAATAATAACGTAAGGTTTTACTATACGAATAAAAGCCCTATGGATAAGCCTTTGTTTTGCATAGCTAATCAGACTAACGTTAAAAGGTAACAACATATTTATACTTTCACAGTCGAATTTATGCTCAATATTTTACATTTTGTCGATAACATGTCAATTTTGACTTTAAAAAAAATCTAAATGCCCTAAATAAATTAAAAAAAAAAAGAGGAAAAGAAAATTGAAAAATAAGGGAATATTTGAGGTCTTTTTTTTTTTCATAGTCAAAATCAATTTTTGACTAAAAAAAAAAAAAAAGATAAGCAGTATTTAACATGAATTTGAGATGTGAAAGAAAAATCTGTACATTTCAAAATATAAACTATAATTCTTTTTAACCTCAAAATGAAACTTGCAAAGATGACAAAAAAAAAAAAAAAGAAAAAAAAAGAACCACCATAAGAAGCTCCCATATATATAAATCATAAAAAAATGATTCAACGTATAATATATTTATCCTCTATTATTACAACGTCTTTCTCTTTTAAAATTTAGTAGCAAGTCGTGAAATAGACAACCTGTCAAACTTTAGCTACTAAAACCAATGTGATGATAATATTAATTTCTAAAAGCAATGTGATGATGGACAACCTGTCAAACTTTAGCCAAACCAATAAGACTATGCGATCTACAAAGTCATCACCCACCGTTGTTGACTTTGAGCTGACTGGCCATGTGAAGTCACTTGCAAAATAATTTAAAGCCATTTGCAAAAGAGAATATTGATATACAAATTACATCAATATTAGCATCCACCAAACAGAGATCCACAACCAAATTAAGGTCTCAAGAAAACTACTTAAAAAAAGAGTTCAATCGATTTTCCTGGACATCAAGAGATGGCTGACGCCGCCCTTTCCTTTGCAATTGAAAGACTTGGAGACTTGCTCATTTCTGAAGCGAAATTCTTGTATGGAGTCGAAGGGCAAGTTGAGGAGGCCCAGTCCAAGCTACGAAGGATGCGCAGCTTCTTAAAAGATGCAGATGCATTTGTGAGACGAGGAATGGATACGGACAATAGAGTACGCCTTTGGGTTGCAGAAATAAGTGAATTTGCTCTTGCTTTAGAAGACGCTGTCGAAACTTTTGTCCTAAAAGTCGAGTCTCGAAGGAAACGAGGCGTCAAGAATATATTGAAAAGGTTCGCTTGCATTTTGAATGAAGGAATTGAGCTCCATAAAGTTGGATCAGAGATCGATCTAATTTTTACCAGATTTTCAACCATGACCTCAGATTTTCAAGCAATGGGCATCACGAAATTACCGGACAGCAAAGCAGAAAGTAGTTCTTCGAATTACCAGCTCCAAAGACAGTTGAGGCGAGCTTATTCTCATGTTGCTAAAGAAGATATCATCGGACTTAACGAGGATATGGAGAAGTTGGCAGCAGCGTTGACGGAACAAGCTAATCCCCATCGTGTGATTTCTATTTGTGGGATGGGCGGTCTCGGAAAAACCACCCTTGCTAGAAAGGTTTATCATCACCTTCAAGTCAGCGGTCATTTTGATCGCTTTGCTTGGGAATCAATATCCCAACAATGTGAAAAACGCGTTGTGTGGGAAGAAATTTTAATCAAACTTACTCCGAGCCCAACCAAGGAAAAAAGAGAAGAAATCAAATTAATAGGAGCTCTACAAAGTTCAGAAAGATAACAAGTGTTTGATTCTCCTCGATGATATTTGGACCGTTGATGCGTGGAAACTTCTAGAGGCAGCATTTCCAGTACAAGAAGAGACAGAGAGCAGAATCATACTAACTACTCGTCACAGAGAGGTGGGTTTGTCTGCAGATAAGAACTGCCTTCTCCATGAACCACGGTTACTCAATAAGAATGAGAGTTGGGAGTTGTTTGAGAAAAAATCTTCTTTCAGAAAACAAGGAACAAGTAATATTTCTCTCTTATTCTCTTTTAAATTTGCCTCACTATTCATCTTCATATCTAATACATACCAATTTGAAGGCATTTTCTCTCTTCTTTCTCTTTTTTCTGTTTCCTCCATTGATTATTACTAATTAAAAATAGAGACAAATAACCTACTTTATTTTTTTATTTTTTTTTGCTGGAGTTGGTTTGCATATTTTTTGTTCCTCAGTTCTATTGATAATAAAATTAAATTCTAAATAAACTGAACGGACGAAAACAAAATGTTGGCTAGACTTTTTTATTTTATTTTTTATTTTAAAGAAAAAAGGTCAAATAAGTTAGATCCAGTTAAGTAAAGCAGATTTTAGAGAGGAAAAAATATATATGTTAGTGGAAACATCTTATTGAGAAAATTATTTACAGATACTTATGGGAAAATAATGTTAAGAAAAATGACATTAAATAATGTTAGTAGAAGATCATTAAGAAATAGAAGATCTCAAGAACAAAAATGTTGATGGACAAAAAATTTAGATTTAATTAAAATGCGTGCCTGTTGAATATTTTATGTATTGAAATAAATAGTGCACATTTAAGAAAAATGACATTGGTTAGAACAAAGCAGAAAAATAATTTTATTGATTTTAGTGAGGCCAACCAGGATCCAAATAGAAGCCACATGATCACGTACCCCAACTAAAAAAATACATTTTTTCTTTTTTATTTTTATTTATTTTTCTTAATTGTATCCTGCCGATTTCTTACTCTTGTACATTCTCTCCCTCTTTCTCATTTATTCCTTTCATTTATTATCTCTCTCCCTCTCCGCCCTTCCTTTCATTTATTGCTTTCATTTTTTCTTTTTTTTACAATTCAAAACCCTCACAAAAATTTAAAAAGTAAATGAAAAATAAATTTTAGTTATTCGAGATACTAATGTTGTGTCCTTGGCCTTGTTTGTTTAGACTTCTTTCATCATTCCTCAAAAGTGATTGTTTAGACTTCTTTTGTTCCAATTAACTCCAAATCAATCCAAAGTCCTCACTCCTACCTATCCTATAAAACAGACACAAAAGCGAATGTAAATCTTATACTAGAAACTCAAAAACCTACAAAAAGTTAAAGATCAAAACAGGAAACTTGTGAGCATAAAACTCTCTCATCACCATGTTTTCCTTCCACTTTTTTTTTTTTTTTTTTTTTTTGAATTTGATGTAGTGAAGATGTTAAATTCGTTGACTATAGAAGGATTATCAAAATTTACTTAGAGACATTGAGAGAACTCTCAAGGATTTTATTAATGATAGTCAAAACTGAATAACCAAAATAACAATAAAGATCTTAAATTGTGTTATCAAGAAAAATCCCTAAACCTAGAGAAATCCATAAACCCAATGTTTATCAAGGAAAATACCCAGCGACAAACAAAGCCCTTTATCCAGATTTTCCCAATAACCAAACACTATCTCTCAGACTTCTCAACTACAATTTGACCGACTTTAGTCTTTCACGTCTTCTCAGCTGGTTGGCTTCCATCTTACTAACCAAAATGTTGTGCTTCAGTTCTTCAGCAAACGACATAATCTTCTAACTTTTTGTGCAACCAATTTCTCATTTATGGAGTGTCGTTTTCAAGGAATTACTCTCACAAATAGCAACTAAAACTAAAAATCCTACCTCTAATTAAGTTTGAAATTCAAATCTTAAAGCTTATGATTAAGAGAAAATCCTATGTCTAATTGAATTTAAAACTCAAATCTTAAAGCCTATTATAAAAAGAAATAAACATAATTATCCTAAAATAAATAAATCATGCTAAGGATAAGGCCTAATTTAAAATACAAACAATTAGAGATAAAATTCCTAAGGATAAGCTATAAGGCCGCATCATTCCCTCCGATGAAGAAAACTCATCCTTCGAATCTATAAAGGCCCCAATTGATATGAGTGTTGAACAATATGTTTCGCAAATTCTTAACGATTCAATTTCACAGCAAAGTAAAATTTATGATGTCAAACTTCAACATAAGTACTTTAAATGCTTTAAGAACTACTCTGACACCAATACATTATCCATTAACCATAAATGATCCTATGTGCCAGACACACACTCCACAAACGAGCTGAAATGACCCCTATAAGACTAGGAACAACTCAAACAAACATCAGAAATCAAAAACCTAATCCTGAAGACTCAGTCAAACAATGACCACAACTCCTTTTATTCAATATATATGATAAAACTAGGAGAACAGGTGCTTTGTATTTATTAGCCTTTTTTTGTTGTCTTGCAGATTTGAAAAATAATGAAGAGATGAAAAAACTAGGAGAAGAGATGCTTAAACACTGTGATGGTTTGCCATTAGCCATTATTGTGCTTTCTGGACTTCTCTCAACGAAATGCACAATTGAAGAGTGGGAAAAGTTGAGCAAGAATGTGAAAGAATATATATACAGAGGCAAGTTAGTGCATGCAGAACAAGAATACCATAGCGTTTCCTCTATATTAAGCTTGAGCTATGACGATCTGCCATATCATTTAAAGCCATGTTTTCTGCACTTGGCCCATTCCCCAGAAGATCATGAGATAAAGGTCAGCCAATTATGTCATACGTGGATAGCAGAAGGTTTCATTTCATTGGATCAACAAACACAGAGTTCAATGGATGACGATGTAGCATATAATTACCTGACGGAGTTATTGGACAGAAACATGATTCAAGTGGGAAAATTGGGTCCAACTGGAAGAATAAAATCATTCCACATTCATGATCTCATGAGGGATATGAGTTTGTTCAAAACTCGAGAGGAAAATTTTTTGCAATTTTTTGATCTGAGGAGTAGAGACAGGGTAGTGCCAAGAAATAAGGTACGGAGACTTGCCATCTATACTGATCGTGCTTTTGATGATTTGCTTCCCTTTATTAATGGCAGAGATGGCTCTCTTAGGTCTCTTATATATTTTCAATCTTGGGGCTCTGAACTTTCGGAGAAAGTATTGAAACTTTTCTTCAAGCACTTTAAGTTCCTTAGAGTTTTGAGACTCGAAGCTTTTGGTTCAGATATTGATGGTTCATGGAAGTTGCCTAAGGAAATTGGGAAACTTGTCCACTTAAGGTTGTTCAGTATTCGTGGTAGCAGGGTGGAAAAGATCCCATCTTCTATTGTGAATTTGAGGTGCCTGGAGACTTTAGATTTGAGGTCAGACTATGTAGAAATACCAAATGTGATATGGAGGTTGGAGCAATTGCGACGTTTATACTTACCTATCCGTGGTAGGTATAATAGTTTAGACGGCACAGATCGTTTACGACTGCCCAATGTCAAGAATAGTTTGCAAACATTGTGCAATGTTTGCACAGACCATGTTAATGTAAATGATTTTTTGCAACTGACAAATCTCAAGAAATTAGTACTCGTGGTGGGTAAAGACTTGGGGAGAATCTACCACAATTACACTGGCGTCAAATTTACTTGCGTCCGCTCTCTATCGTTGGAAGGCTCTGTGTTCGCAGCTGACCCTGTGTACGCAATGTTCCATTATAAACAAGACATTATACCTGTAATATCATGTTATCCTGAAATTTATGAGCTTAAAGTGCGTACGAGAATAATAAGGTTACCAGAAGAGCACCAATTCTCCCATAAACTTGAGAGATTGTCATTAAAGCGGACGTATCTCGAGGATGACCCAATGAGAACGATAGAAAAGCTACCCAATTTAAGGGCCCTCCACTTTGGTTCTTCTAGCTTTATAGGGAATGAGATGGTGTGCTCAAAAGGTGGTTTCCCTCTAATTGAATCTCTTTCCTTTGATTCCTTGTCGTACTTGGAAGAGTGGAGGATAGAGGACGGAGCATTAACTAGTCTTTGCTATCTGAGGATTGGTAATTGCTATCGCTTGAGGAAGCTTCCAGATGGATTAAGAAACATCACAACTCTCAAGGAAGTGAAGATTGAACACTGCAAGCCGGAACTCACAAAGAGATTAGAGGAAGGAGGAGAGGATTTCTACAAAGTCCAACATGTGTCTTCACTTGTAATCCTTAATAGGTAATTTTTTCAATCACATGGCCCCTTCCACTTAAAAGGTTAACGTAATCCAAGTCCTTTTAAACTCAATATTCTAATTCTATGTCTACCATATATAGGACTTTGTCGGCACACTTCAAACAATAATTTTTATATTTGTCTAATATTTCTTATTTATATAACACCTTTTTGTAGACCTCTAATGTTTAGTAATTTATCGTGCGTGCAGTGAGGATACATGCAGTGAGGATACAGAGTATATGTGAGTATATGTTTGAGTGGACCTTAGGCCCCTGCTGCCATTATCAGAGTTTCTTCTTTGTTCCAAAAAATATATATTTTTAATTATGAGTTAGTGTGCTTAGTTATATTTTTCCCTTTATTGGATAAATATGTATACATAATTTGAACCTAATTTACAAGCATGAGGAGCTTTTAATTATGAATTAGTGTGCTTAGTTATTTCTCCTTAGTGTACTGCCTAGCTATCTATTTAGTTGTGATTTGTTTGACTCCGTTTAAACAATAATATTTCTAGCGTTGTTGAATTTATATCCGTTATTTGAACTTGATTTATAAGCGTGGGGAGCTTTGGGTGTTGAGATTAATTAATTGTTGGCTTGTATTTTTCATTGAATGTTAATATGTTTATATACACAACCTATTGAGTATTGACAGTATAAATCGTAACTAACTTTATATTTACAACTAACGTCGAGAATCAAAAGGACATTAATTATAAGGAAATACAATTAAAGAAATGATAGTTAACCTTTTCAAGACAGTTATACTCTAGTAGAATAGTTAATTTCATTTAGATGTCAAACTTGAAAAAGAATGGGAAAATTGAGAGAACATTGGGATTAAGTAAAAATTCTTATTACCGTCTTTGTTATAGTTGTTACTGTGGTAAAAAATTTATTCTATTTATTAGAAGAATTTTTTACATCTTCTCCTTGTTTTTTTTTTTTTTTTTTTTTTTTTTTTTCTCAATATGCTTTTCAAGGTTTTATATGAGAATCAAAAAGGGAATAATTTTTCCTTTGACTTCTAGATCATGCACCTTTAATCATCGATTTGGATCAAAACTGTGACGACCCTCCTATGAGGCCGCCACCGTAACTTAGTTTTCAACTTGTACTTACTGGCATTTCTTAAAATTGGCGGAACATTTTTTTTTTTAAACATAAGAAGGAATACTTTCATAATTCATAACAATAATTTCAAAAGAATAAATCACTGAATTTCTTAAAGCTTTTCTTAATTTCAATTAAGATAAAACCTTTTAGAAATATTTTTTCAAATGGAGCTGTGTTTGAAGTCTTGTTTCAAATACTCTTTAAAAGCCTTTCTAAAACTAGCCAATTCAATTGGGCTATTTAATTTGACTTTAAAACGGATTTCGTGAGAAATCTTAAGTTCAAGTACATCTTAAAGTCCTTTTAAAATCAATCATTTAAATCGTCATGTTTAAAACTCATTTATTTGTTGCATGCACTGTTGCAACATTCTAAAACTTAAATACTCAAAACTAGGGTTGTTAGCTACAACCTCGATTTTCTTAATATACATATGTACATATATACTTTTTAAACATACATGCTTGAAACCTTTGAATCATATAGACATATGCATGATTTTTCTTAAACTTACTGCGGAAGATAACTGCGTGAGCGGTATCCATTCCCATCTCCACCATTCGTCCGCCGCTCGCCATTGCCCTTCAAGAATTGCTGATAGGTTTCTTACTTACAGCATGAACATATCTGATTGAGCTTTCGCTCAGCAAGTAGGAACTATCTCTCGCAAAATAACTGTAAGTTCACATGAATAAATATGCATGAGTTGATTATGCTTACTTATGATATCTTATCATAGTCTTATTATCTTATCTTATCTTTCTTACTGATGGGCCCGAGTGCTCACGTACCACTTGCGCGCAATCATCGGGACGTAAGGATTTGCAAGGTCCCAAACGACCCGTGATTTAAATTGAACTGAGTGCCTCCCTTGCGAAGGACCATTTTTTTTTTGTTCATTTACCTCCCTTACGGAGTTTGATTTTCTCCCTTGTGGAGTCTAATTACCTCCCTTGCGGAGGCTAGTACGGCACTCAACTGAGTTTCTTCTTATAAGTTCCTCTTGACTTATTAAGGTGTATGCAATATGACCTAGCATAGCATACTATAACATTAAATTAATTTAAACACATATAATTCATGTGCAATGCTTATGTGTATGCAGCATAACATAGCATCGCATACAATACTTAAAGCATAAACATGCATATATAACATGTGTAACTTTTTCTCTTTAAAATCTATTCATACTGTAGGCGAGATTCCTACTTTCCTGATTTACAGAGCTGGAATTCACTTTTCGCCAAACAGTCTATTCTCTTACTTGCTTATTTCTGAAAATGAATACTCATTAAGAGTGTGAGATTAATTGTCGTTTGCTATTCTATTTTAGCAACTTATGAAGGAATCTAGCCCTTTTCTTAAGGCCGGTATTCCTTTCCTTTTCGGAAGGATAATTTACTATAAGGATCGATTTGTTAAATCCTCAAAATCTTATTTCCCTTAATTGCCCTTAACATACTTATGTCTAGATTGAAAATCATTTACCCAATCTAGTAACTTATTCTCCATAATTTTCTTCATTGGACTTATTATGATATTAAGGCCCAATTCGGCGTAGAAACTTATTAACGGCATTCCAACTCTTAGGCCGCTGAAATTTAAACTCAAGCAGAGTCTCTTAAATTAATGCGGGCGTTGGACCCACATCAAATCCTCAAAATTCTAAGGACCTATCGTGTTGGGCTCGTAGGTGTCCGTTGGGATGATTTGCTTGATAACCCACTATGTTCTTTAAAAAAAACATTTTTATTGAAAATTTTCTTTACGAATACTTCTGTTAAAGTGAGGTTTAAAACCATAATAATTTACTAAAATTACATATCGGGTTCTTTGATCACTTTTTGTTAAAACCAACACTAGGTTAGTTTTGTTTCGTTAAAATCGTGCAGTTTCTGAAATCTGAGTTTTACTATATCTTAGATTCAGATTTCAAAATTTTGTTCTTCACAAAACTTCCTCATCTCATCGAGATATAAAATTTTCGTTTTTTGTGAAAGTTGAAATTCGGCATCTAAAGGCCTCGTTTGGCTGAAAATCGTAGCTGCTGTTTTTCTTGAAACCGTTTTAATAAAAAACTGTGTCATTTCGGAAATCTGTATTTTACTATATCTTAGGTTCAGATTTTAAAAATATGTTCTTCACAAAAGTTCTTCATCTTGTCGAAATCTAAAATTGTTGTTTTTATGAAAAACCGAGATTCAGCATTTAAAGGTCTCGTTTTGGCTGAACCACTTTTGTTTCCGAAACTGTGTTGGACTGCCTGTGCTGTTTTCGAGAAATAGCTTAAAACTTGCATTTAGAGTTAAAATGGGGTTTTGTCCCAGCCACATAAAATGTTCAAAACATAAAGGGCTACAAGTTTAAGCTTTGGAACACCTAAAAATCTTACTCTAGGGTTCTCACTTCCATTTTCAAAGTAACCGGAAATTTTTCCTCTAACCGGAAATAAGCAAACTTAAATCAAGCATAAACATATCACATCAAACTAACCTCAAAACATAAAAAACTAACATAAAACTAACATAAAACTCACACTCTTATTACAACCCATAGCCTTAAGGAATCACAAATTACATTCATAATCTCAAGCTTAAGATTTGCTAGAAAAATAATGGAGAAGAGTTCAAGAAATTACCCTTGAAGAACTCTCTCTTGAAAACTTTTGAAATCCTTCTCTTCTCCTCCAACTTAAGCTAAGATTTGTGTGAGATGTATGGAAACTCTTGAGTGTATTTTGGCAAAGGAGAGGCCCGGTTCTTTAGTGAGAGAAAGAGAAAAAGTGAGCAAAAAAATGAGGCTTAGGTTGAGGTGGTTCTATTTATAGGCAAGTAGGTAATTATTTTAACTCTTTTAATGACCTCATTTAATTAACTAAAGTCATGTTACCCTCCCTTAGTCATGGCCGGTTTGGAGTCTCAAGAGAGAAGTGAGGTAAGCCACTTCTATAAATAGTTGATTTGATTCATCCCATCATCAAGTCTTCTAGTACACTCAACCTACAAAACCTTTTTGTCTAAAACTTCATACACGGCAAGCTAAAGGAAGAAAGAGAGAGAGAAAAAAGGTTTCATGATTACTCTTCTCCTCCCATCATCAAATGACATCATCTCATCACACCTTACCATGTCATTCACTTACACACTCCACTAATTAAATTTTGGCTCTACATTTGCTATGCTTGGCCAGCCATGTGGGGAAGGAGAGGGAGAAAAATCTCACCTACCCCTTGTACTCTAGTCCACTCTCTTAAGTTACCTTTGAATCAGGTAAAAATCATACTGACTGTAAAGGGTACTTAGCTGACAGGAAATTCTTGTTTCTGACAGTTCTCTTTTTTTTTATCTACTACTTATTTACAGTTCAACTGTTAAATCCTCACATTAAATTCTTACTCGCGTAATATCTTAAACTGTTCAAGTCTTGAAATTAATTCTAGACTGAATAAATTCTAAATTTAACTTTTCTGCATTATATCCTAGGAATGACATTGTTCCTGACAGTGTCAACTCCTGAGCTCACATTGTACCCTTCTACTATAGGTATCTATCTTGTGACTTTAACCTAGCTGTCTGGCAATTAAGGATTTTCTCTTTTTTAAAAATGTCAGTGTGTTTTTTTTTACGCTGCTAACATCATGCTGTGTTTGGAGATTCTTGAAATTAAAATTCTCAAACTATACTTGTACTGAAAATTATTCCGCCTTAAAGTACGGCAAGAATTTATCGATCGAATTTACTTGATCGAAAACATGAACTTAACATGAAATCTGCTACAGAATTTAGGAATACAGATATTGATTCCATAAATCCTTCAATCACATAATATTTTCTAGGAAAATCCTTGACTTAAATACATAAATTGTATTATTTAAAGCCTGTGATTTTCTCAGTCATTACAAAAACACTATAGAGGCTTAGGCTTTTAAAAACAGTCATACTCTTGGAGTTTCTTGTAGATATCAAAAATGAAAAGAAAAAGTAAAATTGAAACAATTTTAAGATTAAGTAACAATTCTTATTACAGTATTAATTATAGATTATACGGTAGGAAAGAGACAATTTTAGTTGTTGGAGGAATTTCTATTTTCTCCTATATTTCTTTTGATCCTTTCTAATCCACCTTTCAGCTCCAATTTGGATCTAAATACTGTCGAGTCGTAGTTAACCTTTAAAGATAGTTACACTCTCGTAAAGTAGTTACATTCATACATACATATACATATATACATATATATATATATATATACTGTGTGTAAAACTTGAAAAATAAATATTTACACTCTCGTATAATGTATATATATATATAAATTATATATATATATTCGATTTTTTTAGAACATCTTCTCCCGTATTTTTTCATTATGCTCTATTACCTATTGACCTTTTTCTTTTCGTTCATTTTATTTAACTTCCCTCTTGCCATTGCTTACTCACGTTTGTTACTGTTGCCGTCTTGAGGTTATTGTCGTTTTAGTATTCATGTTCTCTTCGCTTTCCTCTATTTTTGTCGTTCATTTATATTGATGTCACCTTTTTGTTATTGTTTTTTTATATGTTTTTTCTTAATTTGTTTTTTTTTTTTTTTAAATTAGATTGAAAAGTTGCAAGAGATACTAGAGTTTGTGAAAAAGTCTGAAAGTTTGAATTTAGTATTTCTCAATATTAAAATTTTAGAAAAAAATTACCAAATAGTAAAAAGTTTAGAGAGTAAACTATCAAACTATTAAATACACCTAGTCATTTTCACTATTAATTCCAATAGAGTTATAAATTTAAGCCAACTGAAAACACTTCGACAATTTTAGAGTTATATAACTTTTTGTTCTGTGTGAAATCTTACCAATAATTAGTGATTTCAAAATTTCTTTCCGAAAAAGTTAAAATATTATCAATTTTATTTTAAAAAAAGAAAACTTTACAAATTTCGTAACAAACTTGACAAACAAAAACAAAAACTGGGCTTCTAAACACGGCTCTTCAAAAGAATTACATTATACCATTTTGCAAGTAAAAAAGAGAAATGATAAGTGAACCAAACAGTCCTTTTGGTTGTATATACAAAACTGGATGTCCCTCATGTTGCTTAAGCAAAACCAAGTGCCTCCAAATGGTTGTATTTCAAACACAAATGAACACCGTTTGTCCATCAGGAACCACTTTAAAAACTGACTCTTTTCTCGCTCTATTCAACAACTTAATCACGTCGGTTCCACCTCACAAGGCGGCGTAATGGAGTGGGATCTTCCCATCTTGATCTTTTGCTAAGCACATATTTTTGTCACATTTTCTCTGTGTGGCCCTCAGCTGAAGCCAAGTGAAGCGGTGAGCGTTTAAGAGAATCCAAGTCAGAAGCAAGTTTCAGCTTGAGGAAAAGAAGTTGTCTGGTGAGATCAAGCTGGCCCATTAAAGCCGATATGTGTAGTGGAGTTTCATTGAAAGCTGTGAGAGAAATTCTATTCAGTATCAATGTCTCTTTTTCTTTTTTTCTTTTTTATTTTTTATTTTTATATCAGTGAGTTAAGCAAAGATCCCTCAATTGATGCTTCATACAACCTAGTTACTTCATCACCTTCTCTAAGCCTTATTTCCATTCTTCACTTTCTTGGGGTTGGATGTGCAAAGTAAAAGAGGGATGTTAAAAATAATTTTTTTTTTTTTTTTGGAAATTATGTACATAACGTGAACTTAATTTGACGGTGTCTTTGAGTCTTTTTCACGATCGTTTTGGTTTTCGGACCATCATTACAATCTTATTTGTGTGTGTGTGTATATATAATATTATCAAAAAATAGAAAAAGAAATCATTCAAACCTATAAAATGTTGACATATCTATATAGGGTAGGAAGCTGGGCATATGTTATAGGTAGGAAAACCTTTAGGATTTTATACCTTATTTTTTAGGTTTATTTAAAAATTATACCCTTAGTTTTTGCTTGCTGCAAATGTACACGATCTCATTACGTTTAAATGACAAATTTTTACCTTTTATTGTTCAACACTCAATTTTACCTTTTAAAATTACCAAATTAACTTTAGTGGTGGTGACCTTTGGTTTTTAATTGATCCAGACATATATTATTAGGTCACTTCAATAAAATTAATCTGGTAATTTCAAATGTTAAAATCGAGCAAGAACAAATTTGTCTGTTAAATGTAATCTTTAGGTATTGTCACCACCCCCCCCAAACAGGGTGGGTGACGTGGAGCTCGATTAGGGATTAACACAGCAGATTCCCCGAGCGGGCCCCACCTGACTGTATTAAAATAAAAAAAAAATAAACTACAAAATCCTGAGCCTCTGACAACACACAGGGCTCCACCCACAGGACATACAGTATCGTACATACATGCACATGTAAATAATCAATTAAAACAGACATCATCCACAGTCTAGTAAATCCAAATGTCATTTATTACAAATTCTTACAAATCCTTACACTTTATATCAGAGGATGAACACAATCCTCACTTGATCGTTCCGTAGCACAGCTCAGCTACTCCGTAGCAATATCCAGCTACTGTGCACCGCTCCTAGAGTCTCCTGGGAGGGGTTTTTAATACATTTGAAATATAAAATGTGAGCGAAAGGGCCAGTAGGATATAATTTGAAATAAATGAATAATTAAATGAGCGATGAAATAAATAATGAATAAATAAATAAATAAATAAATAAGACATTCAGTTTCGACAGACAGCCAAAACCTCACATCCTTTTTCTCAAAGGAAATATAATTAAAAATTACCGTATTACAGGCATCAGCAAGTAATTTATACAAATTACTTATACAACCAAGTGCACAAGCCTACCCAGACTGAGTTTTGGGTTTTGCCCCCGAGGATGCACTCTCCAAATCCTATCTAGGCCATCAGCAATATATTATTTACCGGTTCGCAAAACCTCTTTCCTTAAGAAAACATTCATTAACTTGTGAAATCGTTATTATAATAATCCCACGAACTACACAAGCCGCGGGCCCCATGAACTAGACAAGCCACGGGGTTCCATGAACTAAACATGCCATGGACTTTTAGAATACTTTTTCTTTTGCAAACAAGTCCCTTTTCTTTTTAAAACATTTCCAAGGCCAAAATCATTTTGAAATCAGGCTCACAAAGAAAGGGGATAAAAATCCTACCTCGCAATATCAAACCTGGGACTAGCGTTGCCCTATTCCAGCTTCTGCTTCATCAAGCCCCTTTAGTCTAAATCCTCAGCTATCACTGGTACAAAATGACACTTTAGGATCAATTCTCAGTCCTAAAGTAATCCAATATCAATTATATACCAAGGTTTCCTATTAGTGTGCCCTAATCAAAGTTCAAGTTTCAATAATCAATTCCAAGGGTTTTCAATCTCAAAAAAAGGATTAAAAATGCTAATCCTTTTATCCCAAGTCCCCAAATGAAGCTAATTTTGATTTTCCCCAAAAACAGGGGTCAAAACAACAATTTCAGGCCAAACAGGGTCAAACCCCGTGTACACCGGTCGACCGGTGACAGAGAAGTGCATCACCACTGGTCGGCCGGTAGTGTGCATCCGGTCGACCGGACCGGTCAGCCGGTGGCCATAGCAAGATCCGGTCGACCGATGCAGTCGACCGGTGGAGAACACCAGTTCACGAGAACTCGCGGAAATCAGTTCAAAAACCTATAAATCCAGTCCCTAATTGTAAAATCTCAAGGGACAACGACAAGATCTGGGTTCTAGGTACTAAAACAAGTCCAAAGAACCCAATATCTCCAATTTCTACCCCAGTTTTACTCAAAATCCATCAAAATCCGTTTTAAACCAAAAATTAGTTTTAAATTTGAAAAACTTGAAATTCAAGAGAGGTTCTCTCAGTAATCTTACCTCGAATCCTTCTCTTGACGTTGAAAACTCTTTGAAATCACTCTTAGTTTGAATCCGGTTTTGATTTGAGACACAAACGGGAGAGAGAGGGGGAGAGAGAGCACGGGAGTGAGAGAGAGAGAGAGAGTGAATGCACGGGAAAGAAGAGAAAAGGAAAAGAAAAAGAAAAAGGAAAAGAAAAGGAAGAAAAGGAGAGAAAAGACATGTGGCAAAATATTTAAAATGACAGTCCAGAAATGCGTTCATACACACTTCTAGTTTAAAATAAAATTACTCAGAATATTTAAATACCTTTGAATTATTTAAATTTACACGTGTCAGAAACATTTATTTATTAATAACCAATTAATAAATTCAGATTAGGCACACTAATAATCTCAATTTCCTTAATTAAACACATTTAATTCTTCGGGACGTTACAGGTTTATATTTGCAAGACTTAAATTGTCTAAATAAACCTAAAGGAGAAGGTATAATTAAAAGATAAATAATCCTTTATTAAATTGTTATTTTAAATTTAATATAATTGTGTACAATTTGAAGGTTCATAATTATTATATCCTAACGACGAGATATCAACTAATAAACTATAACAAAATTTCCTTTTCTTTTTGCTTTAGACAGGTAAAAAGTTTGTCGCGAACTAGGCTCAAATCCTCAAAACAACTAACATTGTACATATATTAAAAAAAAATAAATAAGAAGAAGTTTTTTATTGTGAAACTATATAAAGTTGAAAACGTTTCTTGATCCAGAACAAGTAAAGAAAAAGTAGTCAGCCCTTGTATTTCCCTCCTCCAAAGAGACGAAACTTCATAGTCATGCAATGACCAAGATACTTCGTCGTTGGAGGAAACAGCTGGCAATGAAGAGGATTATATCCTTTCACGGCCGGCCGGCAACAACAAAGCAAAATTTAAAGCAAGAAAAGGATTATAGAAGAAATTAAAATAAAGAGAATATTGTTGAAAATTATAATAAGCAACACTAAAGTAAACAAACCGCAAATTTAAAAGGATGAACATCAATATAGTAAAGCTCTAGGGTTTCTTACTTCACCGTAACCAATCCGTCTCAAATCGCCTATTCTTATCAATCTCAAATTATTCTCCTCTATCTAGTTAACAGTTGAAAACACTAGTAGGAATCTGGAATTTAACGACTGTTAATAACTGTCGTCTAATCTTTTAACAACGGTTATGAAAACCGCCATCTAATCGAGAGACGTTATAGGAAATTATGTGAGCTAGCAAAAGGACCTGATGGACATATATAAATCAAGCTGCTATAATCACAACGCTACTTGTAACCAACAAGTTTGTCTCATGATTACATAAATCTAGCACTACTCCACTAAAAGCCTAGAGATGCACTCTCGATTTATATAGCACATTTACAAAACTTTGAATAGGTCCCGTCTATGACTCAATATATTAGTGTATCATCCCCATAGGACATCCATAATCGATTTAAGGTCAAGTTTTGTTTTACCTTTCCGATTATATTTATCTTATGTTCCATTACCACTTTATCAGAAAACCACTATTCGTACCATTACAAATAATAAACCATTAGATAACACAGAAGAGTCTAATGGCCGAGCGCTCGTATTTTCCAATTCATGGATAATGCATAAGCGGACACCATTGACTCTTTACAGGAGCCAAGGATTCCATTATCTATGAATAATAAATCTACGGACACAGGAGTCATACCCCCAATGTACCGGTAAGCGTACCTTCATATAATACGATGATGTCTCTCTTTGGTACATCAAAGGATACAAGTCAAGCATACGTGTTCATTATCCATCTCATGATTAAGATGACCACATATAATTCGTTAAAAGTGAATTGTTTTATACAAACAGAATTATTAATTAAAACAATTCAACTTTTGTTTGTCCCAATATAAATTTCACCACTAGAAACTATATCAATGTCTCTACCCTTGGAGTCCCACCTCCGATGACCAAGACAAGTCATCTTCCACATGTTCTTCTCATTACATGTATGACCTAAAGATTTAGAATGACAATCTCAGACTTTCAGTTTGTTTATCATACAGTTAACAAATATAAACATAAAGAGGACAATACATAGATATATGAAATAAATAAATGTTTATTAATAGTCAAATGTCTTAAAGAACATTGTTACATTTATTCTTAATGGCATAAACGCTAACAATAGTTTGTTCTCAAAATTCAGAAAAGCTTCCTTGCGAAGGCTGGTACAAATAGTATTATTAATTTCTCATCGTTTATCATCTTTATTTATTCATCACTTGTTTATACGCCATTTTACTGTCATCTTTTCTTAGTATGACAGTAGTTTTAATCATATTTTACGCTTATTTGCATTTTTGTCAATTGCCATTGAAATTGACTTTTCATAAAAGTTTGACTTTTTTGTTGACTTTGACCTCAACTTTGACTTTGTCTTTGACTCGGACTTTTCGCAGATTGAAATTCTACTACTGCTTAAAGTTCATAATTACATTCATAGCATCATAGATCTTAAAACATTCATAGCATCATACATCTTGAAACATTCACAGTATCATACATCATTCCAAGAGACATCATTCTTATTCTAACACTCATTGAGCATGAAATATGCACAATTTTGTGCAACACAGAAGAATTAAGTTCGTTCATGTCATAGACATAAATAAACTACTCATCCTTATAGGAGTTCTGCTAACATTACAATCTTCGAGTCAGCACAAACTTCACCACTTTGATCGTCTACCGATCTTATTATAGAAATTCTAATCGTTAGATTTATAATCTAAGACCAGTACTTATAATACAAATTAACTCAAAAGGATCCATAATGTGCATGTTCAGTATCCGGATTAACACATCTCTTAAATCACCATCGTACTCGAAACTCATGCATACTTGGCCTAAAATCCCATTTTAGACCTGTTTCGAAAATTAGCCCAAAACTAGCGTCTGAAGTCATTTTTAAGGAAAATGCTATTCCACGCGAGTTGCTTGGAACTAAATTCCTTCAACTTAATGTTGACTAATTTTTGAAATCAAGCTTCTATCTTGGTCCTTTAACCTAAACATACTCGGATACACGTTTTCAGTCATTAACCAAGTGTTCAGGTTTGATTCGAAACAGAGGATTCCCATACCTGTTTAACCACCTAATCAACTCTTTTATACATCTCATTACTCATACTCTCCATTACAATCAAGATTGGTTCACAATTTCTAAACTAACTTTCAACAGAGTTCTACCTAATTTTTCATGTTTCCCGAGCTAACCATAGCTCGTATTATCCATTATTTCAACCTTCAAAAAACCAATCACAATCTTTCTCATCTCTTTTTATCATCATAAACATCATAAACTATAATTTTTCACCATAAACAAACATGCAAGAAACATAATTCAATAACCGAAAATTTAACCTTTAAACATTAGGTTTTTCGGTATCTCTAACTTCCATAAGCAAATCATCATTCTTAGCAAATTTTTTTCTACAACCTATACTGTTCATGGACGTGCATCCATGGAGAAAATTGAGGAGGAAAATTGAGATCTTACCTTAAAATAATGAAGGACAAGTAGTTCAGCTGATGCTAGTCAACAGTAGTTTTCGTCAGTTTCGGCTTAAAACTCGTTTTCTCACTTTGGATAAACTTTTTTCTTCTCCTCTCTTGGCTGAATTCTCTCCATTTTCTTGGCATGAAAATGAGCATTTCTTTTGTATTTTTACCTTTAAAAATTGACCACCAAAAAGAGTGAGGGACCAAAGACCAATTTTGACATTTTCTAAGGGTTTTTTTGTTGTAAAATTTAACAAAATATCTCTTGGCTTCTCCATTAAGCTTGGCTGGCCTCAAGCGTGTCTCAATATCATCCCTTCATTCAATTAACCTCTTTAAATCTCAACCATTCATTTTTAATAGTTATCTCACTTCGGTTTAGCTTAATACCTATCTGGTGTGCGTTTTATCTGCGTTTTCGGGATAGTTGGTCAACTTGGTCAACTTTTTCCACCTTGATTAACCTTTCAAGAGTGACTTATTAATCAACTCTTGGTCAATAAATGTTGACTTGGTCAATAACTGTTGACTCGGTCATCCGAAATCAGTCAAAAACCTAGATTTCATCGGTTAGGCCTTCCGAACCCCTTTTTCGTCCATTTTTCATTCTGATTGTTTCTGAAACCCTAGAATTGATGTTTTTCAGTTTTTTTTTCATTCTTTAATCTTAATATTTATGTGTTTACCTACTTTTGGATTTAACACAGCATTCCAAACCTCTTTCCTAATTGCAATATGAAATTTAAAAAATGCGTCATAATTTAGAAATTTCTGATCATTAGTATCAACAAACACTCATCATAGAGGTATTCACATTTGTAATGCAGTGATTTTCAAGAAAATTTATCTCATACAATAATTCTTTTGACAAATTTCTCAGTCATGACAATTTATTAGCTTTTTTCGTTGTCTTGCAGATTTGAAATACAATGAAGAGTTGAAAAAACTAGGAGAAGAGATGCTTAAACACTGTGATGGTTTGCCATTAGCCATTATTGTGCTTTGTGGACTTCTCTCAACGAAATGCACAATTGAAGAGCGGGACAAGTTTGCGTGAGAATGTGAAGGAATATATAAATAAAGGCAAATTAGTGCATGCAGAACAAGAATACGATAGCGTTTCGTCTATACTAAGCTTGAGCTATGACGAGCTGCCATATCATTTAAAGCCATGTTTTTTGCACTTGGCCCATTCCCGGGAAGATCAAGAGATGAATGTGAGTCTATTATGTCATACGTGGATAGCAGAAGGTTTCATTTCATTGGATCAACAAACACAGAGTTCAATGGATGACGATGCAGTATATCATTACTTGACGGAGTTATTGGATAGAAACATGATTCAAGTGGGAAGATTGGGTCCAACTGGAAGAATAAAATCATGCCACATTCATGATCTCATGAGGGATATGAGTTTATTTAAAGCTCGAGAGGAAAATTTTTTGCAAGTTTTTGATCTGACGAGTAGAGGCAGGGTAGTGGCAAGAAATAAGGTACGGAGACTTGCCATTCATAATGATCATTTTATTGATGATTTACTTCCCTTTATTAATGGCAGAGATGACTCTCTTAGGTCTCTCATATATTTTCAATCTTCGGGTTCTGCACCTGTAGAGAAAGTATTGAAACTTTTCTTCAATCACTTTAAGTTCCTTAGAGTTTTGAGACTCGAAGCTTTTGATTTAGATACTTATCGTTCATGGAAGTTGCCTAGGGAAATTGGGAAACTTGTCCACTTACGGTTGTTCAGTATTCGTGGTAGCAGGGTGGAAAAGATCCCATCTTCTATTGGGAATTTGAGATGCCTGGAGACTTTAGATTTGAGGTCAGTATATGTAGAAATACCAAATGTGATATGGAGATTGGAGCAATTGCGACATTTATACTTACCTAGCCGTGGTAATTATAATTAAGGGGGACGTATCTCAAGGATGACCCAATGAGAATGATAGAAAAGCTACCCAATTTAAGGGCCCTCCACTTTGGTGATTATAGCTCTATAGGGACTGAGATGGTGTGCTCAAAAGGTGGTTTTCCTCTACTTGAATCTCTTTCCTTTGATGACTTGCCGGTCTTGGAAGAGTGGAGGATAGAGGACGGAGCATTAACTAGTCTTTGCTATCTGAGGATTTGTGGTTGCTATCGCTTGAGGAAGCTTCCAGATGGATTAAGAAACGTCACAACTCTCATGGAAGTGAAGATTGAAGACTGCCACCCGGAAATCACAAAGAGATTAGAGGAAGGAGGAGAGGATTTCTACAAAGTCCAACATGTGCCTTCACTTGTAATCACAGTCCCTTCACTTAAAAGGTTAACGTAGTCCAAGTCCTTTAAACTCAATATTCTAATTCTGTGTCTACCAGACTTTGTTGGCACACTTCGAACAATAATTTTTATATTTGTCTAATATTTCTTATTTATATAACACCTTTTCGTAAACCTCTAATGTTTAATAATTTATCGTGCGTGCAGTGAGGACACAGAGTGGACATCAGAATAAGAGCTTGGACCTTGGGCCTCTGCTGCCATTATCGGAGTTTCTTCTTTGTTCCAAAAAATATATATTTTTAATTATGAATTAGTGTGCTTAGTTATATTTTTACCGTTGTTGGATATATATATATATATATATATATATTTAGTTGTGGTTTATATTTAGTGTGCCATCAATAATATTTCTACTGTTGTTGAATTTATATCGGTTATTTGAACCTGATTTAGAAGCGTTGGGAGCTGTTGGGAGCTTTCGGTGTTCAGATTAATTAATTGTTGGCTTGTATTTTTCATTGAATGTTAGCATGTTTATACACACAACGTACTGACAGTATAAATCGAAACTAACTTTATATTTACAGCTAACGTCGAGAATCAAAAGCACATTAAGTATGAAATGGAAATGAATTATATTATGTCTTTGTTACAATATAGAGTAGTTTGGCTTTTAAAAACAGTTATACTCTTGGAATTAGTGAGTTTCTTGTAGATGTCAAAATTGAAAAGAAAAAGTAAAATTGAAACAATTTTAAGATTAAGTAATAATTTTTATTACAGTATTAATTATAGATTATACGGTAGTAAATAGACAGTTTTAGTTATTGGAGGAATTTCTATTTTTTCCCATATTTCTTTTGATCATTTCTAATCCAACTTTTAGCATCAATTTGGATCTAAATACTATAGAGCTGTAGTTAACCTTTTAAAGATAGTTATACTCTCGTAAAGTAGTTACCTTCCTATATATATATATATATATATATATATATATATATTATATATCAAACTGAAGAAATAGAAAAATTGAAGTAAAATTATGATTAATAACTCTTATGATTATATTAAATATAGTGCTACGGTGGTGAATAAACTGTTTAATTTAAAGAGTATTTTCTTTATATATATATATATTATATATATATATTTTACATCTTCTAGCTTATTTTTTTCATTATGCTCTATTAGCTATTGACTCTTTTCTTTCCTTCATTTCGTTTTTCTTCCCTTTTGCTATGTAACACCTCGAGAAATTAAATATAATTAATTAAAATAACAAATTGGGATTTATTTGTGTGGGTTATCTGGTTAAATTAACTAATTATGTTTATTAAATGTTTCTGGAATTTAAGTTTAAACATTTCCAAGGAATTTACACATTTTCAGTATTTATAAATAATAGCTCATGAGTAAAAGGGATAAAATTATTTATAGAAGAAGTATAGAAATATAATTAAAAAAAGGTAAAATTCAGTGGGGGCATGCATATATGAAAACGTCAAATCTTAGTGAGAGAAAACTTAAAAAGTCAAAAACTGTAAATGACCAAATCTTAATTTAAAAAAAATAAATAAAAATAAAAAATCTGTGTAGGGGGTTGCCCCCACTCGGTCTTTCACAGTTCCGCCACTGCGAGTTGCTGTCGTTTATGGGCATTTGCGTTTATTTGTTATCATTTTTCAGGTTAATATCATTTATTATATATGTGTGCTTGCGTATTTGTGTGTATGTGTGTCTGTCTTTTAAGAAATAACCATGTTTTTCTACTTAATTGTCGTTATTTCCTTTCACAATGTTGTTTTCATCTTAATGTCGTTTTTATTACATTGTCTTTTCTGTATTTCCGTCGTTTTACTTTATTTTGTTCAGTGAGTTTGTTGTCGTTTTCATTTACCATCAATGTTTGATAGAGAAGCAGTCATATTTTATCTACTGAATGCAGGTTAGGTATACTCGTTATTGATGATTGGGATTGAATTCTTGTACATGCCATAATGTTCTTCTTCTTATCGTTTTTTTTTCTTTTTTCTTTTATTATTATTAACTTTTTTTTTGAATTGAATTCTTGTACATGCCATAATGTTTTTTCCCTTATCTTTTTTTTTTCCATTTTTCTTTTATTATTATTTTTTTTTTGGCAAGTGGGGACTTATTTTGATGATTATTATTTTGTTGACGGCGCAAGCCAAACCAATCTTGGTATTGTATACATATTATCCCGTATTTGATCAGTCATATTTTATTCAAATGCTCAACAAGACAAAAAATGATTCAAGTAGTGAAATAGACAACCTGCCAAACTTTAATTACTAAAACAAATGTGATGATAATATTATTATTTTGTTGAAAGCTTTAGCCAAACCAATATGCGATCTACAAAGTCATCACCCACCGCTGTTGACTTTGAGCTGGCTGGCCATGTGAAGTCACTTGCAAAATAATTTAAAGCCATTTGCCAAATGGTGACTAAGTTTCTGAGTTTATCAAGTAAAATTGGATTGAAAAGTGGCAAGAAGATGGTAGAGTTTGTGAAAGAGACTGAATTTAGTATTTGTCAATACTAAAACTTTACGAAAAATTATCAAAGAGAGCAAGTTTAAAGAGTAAACTGTCATAAATGCACCTAGCCATTCTCACCATTAATTCAAATAGTTATAAATTTAAGTCAACTTAAAACGTTTCGACAACTATAGAGTTATATAACTTTTCTTTCTATACGATTCCGAAATTTCTTTCTGAAAAAGGCCAAATTAATTTTTTTTTTTTTTTTAAAACTTTATAAATTTGGTAACAAACTTGACAAATAAAAAAGAAAAATTGGACTTCAATTCCAAACATCTTTTGAAGATGGGCTGGGAAAGAAAGTTGGCTGGTAAAAGGGTGTAGTGGCATTTTTTGTAAATAAGTTTGTAAAATGGTGACTAAGTTTTTGAGTTTATCAAGAAAAATTAGCTTGAAAAGTGGCAAGAAGAGACACTAGAGTTTGTGAAAGAGTCTGAATTTAGTATTTTTTAATATTAAAACTTTAGGATAAATTATCAAAGAGTGAAAGTTTAGAAAGTAAACTGTCATAAATATACTTAGTCGTTTTCACCATTAATTCAAATAGAATTATAAATTTAAGTTAACTTATAATGCTTTGATAATTTTAGAGTTATATAACTTTTCCTTCTATATGAAATCTTGCCAATAATTAATAATTTTGAAATTTCATTCCGAAAAAAGTCAAAATATTATCAATTTTTTTAAAAAACTTTATAAATTTCATAACAAACTTGACAAATAAAAAACAAAAATTGGAATCTTATCTTTAATAATTGGACTTCCAAATATGGCTTTTGAAGATGGGCTGGAGAAGAAAGTCGACTGGTAAAATGGTGTAGTGGCATTTTTTGTTAATAAGTTGTAAAATGGTGACTAAGTTTCTGAGTAGTTTATCAAGAAAAATTAGATTGAAAAGTGGCAAGAGATACTGGAGTTTGTGAAAGAGTTTGAATGAAAGTCTGAATTTAGTATTTCTTAATATTAAAACTTTAGGAAAAATTACTAAATATATAGCGAGAAGTTTAGAGAATAAACTGTAAAACTATTAAATGCACCTAATCATTTTCACTATTAGATTAAATAGAGTTATAAATTTAAGCCAATTTAAAATGTTTCGATAACTTTAGAGTTATATAACTTTTATCTTACTAATAATTAGTGATTTTGAAATTTCTTTCCGGAAAAAAGTCAAAATATTATCAATTTTTTTTTTAAAAAAAAAAAACTTTATAAATTTCGTAACAAACTTTATAACTATTATATCCTAACAGTGAAAACCAATAAGACTATGCGATCTACAAAGTCATCACCCTCCTCTGTTGACTTTGAGCTGGCTGGCCATGTGAAGTCACCTGCAAAATAATTTAAAGCCATTTGCACAAGAGAATATTGATATACAATTACAAAGACAAACCTCAGTTTTTCCCAGAAAGAATACCCAGTGGGTAAATCTCAACATACCCAGATTCTCTCAATACCTAGAGCACTGTAAATTCCCCTCAATCTCTCTTGAGAACAAATTGTTTCTCTCACTTCAATCTTTTAGTCTCTATCTCTAGCTCTGTAATTTCTTGAAAGGCAAAGAAAACTTTTCGTTTTACTCTAAGTGGTTGAGAACGACAAAACTACTTGTCGTTTATGCCTTGAGGGTGTCGTTTCTTCTTCAATGTGATGTTTATACCTGGAATTACTTCAACAAGATAAGACTCAATTTTCGTTGGTTGTTTTTATTTAATGCACTTTGGTTTTGTCAGTTGTTTGTTATGTTGTTGTTAGTTAAGAAGTTGAGGTTCTTAACTATTTTGTAAATATTACAATTTTAATGTTCTAGCTAATCTCTTTTTGAACAACATTAGGCTTCTAGTATTGTTATTTGCTTTGTTTTCCAGCAATAAGATGGTATTGGATCTCTTACAATAATCAAATAATTTAAACTGAGATCCACAAGAGAATATTGATATACCCACCGCTGTTGACTTTGAGCTGGCTGGCCATATGAGGTCACTTGCAAAATAATTTAAAGCCATTTGCACAAGAGTACAAATTATATCAATATTAGCATCCTCCAAACAGAGATCCACAACCAAATTAAGGTCTCAAGAAAACTACTTGAAAAAAGAGTTTGGTCCATTTTCCTGGACATCAAGAGATGGCTGACGCCGCCCTTTCCTTTGCGATTGAAAGACTTGGAGACTTGCTCATTTCTGAAGCGAAATTCTTGTATGGAGTCGAAGGCCAAGTTGAGGAGGCGCAGTCCAAGCTTCGAAGGATGCGCAGCTTCTTAAAAGATGCCGATGCATTTGTGAGACGCGGAATGGATGCGGACAACAGAGTACGCCTTTGGGTTGCAGAAATAAGTGAATTTGCTCTTGCTTTAGAAGACGTTGTCGAAACTTTTGTCCTAAAAGTTGAGTCTCGAAGGAAACGAGGTGTCAAGAATATATTGAAAAGGTTCGCTTGCATTTGGAATGAAGGAATTGAGCTCCATAAAGTTGGATCAGAGATCGACCAAATTTTTACCAGATTTTCAACCATGACCTCAGATTTTCAAGCAATGGGCATCACGAAATTACCGGACAACAAAAGAGAAAGTAGTTCTTCGAATTACCAGCTGCAAAGACAGTTGAGGCGAGCTTATTCTCATGTTGCTGAAAAAGATGTCATCGGACTTGACGAAGATATGGAGAAGTTGGCAGCAGCGTTGACGAAACAAGCTAATCCCCATCGTGTGATTTCTATTTGTGGGATGGGCGGTCTCGGAAAAACCACCCTTGCTAGAAAGGTTTATCATCATCCTCAAGTCAGACGTCATTTTGATCGCTTTGCTTGGGTATCTATATCCCAACAATGTGAAAAACACGTTGTGTGGGAAGAAATTTTAATCAAACTTACTCCGAGCCCAACCAAGGAAAAAAGAGACGAAATCAAATTAATGAGAGATGATGAACTAGCCAAGGAGCTCTACAAGGTTCAGAAAGATAACAAGTGTTTGATTCTCCTCGATGATATTTGGACCGTTGATGCGTGGAAACTTCTAGAGGCAGCATTTCCAGTACAAGAAGAGACAGAGAGCAGAATCATACTAACTACTCGTCGCAGAGAGGTGGGTTTGTCTGCAGATAAGAACTGCCTTCTCCATGAACCACGGTTACTCAATAAGAATGAGAGTTGGGAGTTGTTTGAGAAGAAATCTTCTTTCAGAAAACAAGGAACAAGTAATATTTCTCTCTTATTCTCTTTTAAATTTGCCGCACAATTGATCTTCATATCTAATACATACCAATTTGAGGACATTTTCTCTCTTCTTTCTCTTTTTTCTGTTTCCTCCATTGATAATTACTAATTAAAAATAGTAGACAAATAACCTACTTTATTTTTTTTTTTTTGCTGGAGTTGGTTTGCATATGTTTTGTTCCTTAGTTCTATTTATTATTTTCATAGGAACTATGTAATCAATTAATAATAAATTAAAATTCTAAATAAAGTGAACGGACGAAAACAAAATGTTGGCTAGATGTTTTTCTTTTTTTAAAGAAAAATGGTCAAATAAGTTAGATGTAATTAAGTAAAGCACGTTTTAGAGAGGAAAAAATATATATGTTAGTGGAAACATCTTATTGAGAAAATTATTTACAGATACTTATGGGAAAATAATGTTAAGAGGGTAGCAGTATATACATAAAACGTTAAAAAATTGAAGATCTCAAGAACAAAAATGTTGATGGACACAAAATTTGGATTTCATCAACATGTGTGTCTTTGTTGCATGTTATATGTATTGAAATAAATAGTGCACATTTAAGAACAAAGCAGAAAAATAATAATTAAGCAGGATTCAATTGTGAAAATGATTTTGTGAGGCCAACCAGGATCCAAAGAGAAGCCACATGATCGCGTACCCCAACTAAAAAAAATGACTTTTATCTTTTTTATTTTTATTTATTTTTTTAAATATATCCTGCCGATTTTTTATTGTTGTTATCATTGTACATTCACCCTTTTTCTCATTTATTCCTTTCATTTATTCTCTCTCTCCCTTTCCCCCCTTCCTTTCATTTATTGCTTTCATTTTTTTTTTTTTTTTTTTTTTTTACAATTCCAAACCCTCCCAAAAATTTAAAAAGTAAATGAAAAGTAAATTTTAGTAAATATTATACTAGAAACTCAAAAACCTACAGAAAGTTAAAGATCAAAACAGCAAACTTGTGAGCATAAAATTCACTCATCACCATGTTTTCCTTGGACCTTTTTTTTTTTTTTTGAATTTGATGTAGTGAAGACGTTAAATTCGTTGACTATAGAAGGAGTACTAAAATTTACTCAGAGATGTTGAGAGAACTCTCAAGGATTTTATTAATGATAGTCAAAACTGAATAACCAAAATAACAATAAAGATCTTAAATTGTAATATCAAGGAAAATCGCGAAACCCAGAGAAATCCCTAAACCCAGTGTTTATCAAGGAAAATACCCAGCGACAAACGAAGCCCTTTACCCAGATTTTCCCAGTAACCAAACACTATCTCTCAGATTTCTCAACTACAATTTGACCGACTTTAGTCTTCCATGTGTTTGTGCTTCACTTCTTCAGCAAACGACATAATCTTCTAACTTTTTGTGCAACCAATTTCTCATTTATAGAGTGTCGTTTTCAAGCAATTACTCTCACAAATAGCAACTAAAACAAAAAATCCTACCTCTAATGAAGTTTGAAATTCAAATCCTAAAGCTTATCATTAAGAGAAAATCCTATGTCTAATTGAATTGAAAACCCAAATCTTAAAGCTTATTATAAAAAGAATTAAACAAAATTATCCTAAAATAAATAAATCATGCTAAGGATAATGCCTAATTTAAAATACAAACAATTAGAGATAAAATTCCTAAGGATAAGCTATGAGGCTGCATCATTCCCACCGATGAAGAAAACGCTTCCTTCGAATCTAAAAAGGCTTCAATTGATAGGAGTGTCGAACAATATGGTTCGCAAATTCTTAATGATTCAATTTCACAGCAAAGTAAAATTTATGATGTCAAACTTCAACATAAATGCTTTAAAAGCAACATCTTTAAATGCTTTAAGAACTACTCTGACTCCAATACATTATCCATTAACCATAAATGATCCTATGTGCCAGACACACACTCCACAAACGAGTTGAAATGACCCCTATAAGACCAGGAACAACTCCTTTTATTCAATATACATGATAAAACTAGGAGAAGAGATGCTTTGTATTTATTAGCTTTTTTTGTTGCCTTGCAGATTTGAAATATAATGAAGAGATGAAAAAACTAGGAGAAGAGATGCTTAAACACTGTGATGGTTTGCCATTAGCCATTATTGTGCTTTGTGGACTTCTCTCAACGAAATGCACAATTGAAGAGTGGGACAAGTTGCGTGACAATGTGAAAGAATATATAAACAAAGGCAAATTAGTGCATGCAGAACAAGAATACCATAGCGTTTCCTCTATATTAAGCTTGAGCTATGACGAGCTGCCATATCATTTAAAGCCATGTTTTCTGCATTTGGCCCATTCCCCGGAAGATCGTGAGATAAAGGTCAGCCAATTATGTTATACGTGGATAGCAGAAGGTTTCATTTCATTCGATCAACAAACACAGAGTTCAATGGATGAGGATGTAGCATATAAGTACTTGACGGAGTTATTGGACAGAAACATGATTCAAGTCGGAACGTTGGGTCCAACTGGAAGAATAAAATCATGCCGTATTCATGATCTCATGAGGGATATGAGTTTGTTCAAAGCTCGAGAGGAAAATTTTTTGCAATTTTTTGATCTGAGTAGAGATAGGGTAGTGCCAAGAAATAAGGTACGGAGACTTGCCATCTATACTGATCGTGCTTTTGATGATTTACTTCCCTTTATTAATGGCAGAGATGGCTCTCTTAGGTCTCTTATATATTTTCAATCTTGGGGCTCTGAACCTTCGGAGAAAGTATTGAAACTTTTCTTCAATCACTTTAAGTTCCTTAGAGTTTTGAGACTCGAAGCTTTTGGTTCAGATATTGATCGTTCATGGAAGTTGCCTAAGGAAATTGGGAAACTTGTCCACTTAAGGTTGTTTCGTATTCGTGGTAACAGTGTGCACAAGATCCCATCTTCTATTGGGAATTTGAGATGCTTGGAGACTTTAGATTTGAAGTCAGAAAATGTAGAAATACCAAATGTGATATGGAGGTTGGAGCAATTGCGACGTTTATACTTACCTACCCGTGGTAGGTATAATACTTGCAGCAAAGATCGTTTACGACTGCCCAATGTCAAGAATAGTTTGCAAACATTGTGCAATGTTCACACACAGCGTGTTAATGTAAATGACTTTTTGCAACTGACTAATCTCAAGAAATTAGTACTCGTGATGGGTAAAGACTTGAGGAAAATCTACCACAATTACACAGGCGTCAAATTTACTTGCGTCCGCTCTCTATCGTTGTTGGCTGAAGACTATGAGCACGGAGCTAAAGAAGACATTATACCTGTAATATCATGCTATCCTGAAATTTATGAGCTTAAAGTGCGTATGAGAATAAGAAGGTTACCAGAAGAGCACCAATTCTCCCATAAACTTGAGAGGTTATCATTAGGGTCGACGCGTCTCGTGGATGACCCAATGAGAACGATAGAAAAGCTACCCACTTTAAGGGCCCTCCACTTTGGTTTTGAGAGCTTTATAGGGAAGGAGATGGTGTGCTCAAAAGGTGGTTTCCCTCTACTTGAATCTCTTTCCTTTGATTTCTTGGAGAACTTGGAAGAGTGGAGGATAGAGGACGGAGCATTAACTAGTCTTTGCTATCTGAGGATTCGTAAGTGCTATCTCTTGAGGAAGCTTCCAGATATATTAAGAAACGTCACAACTCTCAAGGAAGTGAAGATTGAAGGGAACTCACAAAGGGAACTTCTAATTAAAAGGTTAACGTAGCCCAAGTCCTTTTAAACTCAATATTATAATTCTATGTCTACCCTCTATTTAGGACTTTGTCGGCACACGTCGAACAATAATTTTTATATTTGTCTGATATTTCTTATTTATATAACATTTTTTTCGTAGACTTTTAATGTTTAATAATTTGTCGTGTATGCAGTGAGTACATACGGTGAATATAAAGATATGTTTGAGTGGAGCTTTGACCAGAATAAGAGCTTGGACCTTGGGCCCCTGCTGCCATTATCGGAGTTTCTTCTTTGTTCCAAAAAAATATATATTTTTAATTATGAATTAGTGTGCTTAGTTTTATTTTTACCGTTGTTGGATATATATATTCATATTTGAACCTATTTACAAGCATGAGGAGCTTTAATTATGAATTAGTGTGCTTAGTTATTTCTCTTTATTGTACTGCCTGGGTATCTATTTGGTTGTGATTTGTTTGACTCCGTTTAAACAATAATATTTCTACCGTTGTTGAATTTATATCCGTTATTTGAACCTGATTTAGAAGCGTGGGGAACTTTTGAAAATTCTTATTGTTGAGTGGATTTGGATTTAAACACTGTGGAGTCCTCCTAGTTAATCTTTTAAAGGCAATTATACTCTAGCAGAATAGTTAATTTCGTTTAGATGTCAAACTTGAAAAGAAATGGGAAAATTGAGAGAACATTGTGATTAAGTAAGAATTCTTATTACCGTCTTTGTTATAGTTGTTACTGTTGTAAAAGAGTTATTCTATTTATTAGAAGAATTTTTTACATCTTCTCCTTGTTTTTTTTTTTTTTTTCTCAATATGCTTTTCATGGTTTTATATATGAGAATCAAAAAGGGAATAATTTTTCCTTTGACTTGTATATCATGCACCTTTAATTATCAATTTGGATCAAAACACTAGTCTTTAGGCTTTTAAAAACAGTTTTACTCTTAGAATAGTGAGTTTCTTGTAGATATCAAAATTGAAAAGAAAAAGTAAAATTGAAACAATTTTAAGATTAAGTAACAATTCTTATTACAGTTGTAAATAGACAATTTTAGCTGTTGGAGGAATTTCTATTTTCTCCCATATTTCTTTTGATCCTTTCTAATCCACCTTTTAGCATCAATTTGGATCTAAATATTGTAGGGTCATAGTTAACATCTTAAAGATAGTTACACTCTGGTAAAGTAGTTACCTTTATACATACATACACACAAATATATATATATATATATATATGTCTAAAACTTGAAAAAAATAGGAAAATTGAAACAAAATCATGATTAAAGAACAACTCTTATTATTGTATTAATTATAGTTGTTATGGTGGTGAATAAACTGTTTAATTTATTAAAGTATTTTTTTATATATTATTATTTTTTTTTTTTACATCTTCTCCCATATTTTTTTTATTATGCACTATTATCTAGACTCTTTTCTTTCGTTCATTTCGTTTTTCTTCCCTCTTGCTATGGCTTACCCACGTTTGTTACTTTTACCGTCTTGACGTTATTGTCGTTTTAGTATTCTTGTTCTCTTTCCATTGTTGTCGCTTTCCTCTATTATTCTTCTTTAGTTATTTGTTGTTTCGCTACCTTGTGTTAAATGACTTGTCGCTTCTGTTGTCGTTTCCGTTATAACAGGGCTTTATAGTCTTTGTTTGAGTTCGAAAGATTTACCATTGTAATTTCTATTTTTTCCCATATTTCTTTTGATCCTTTCTAATCCAACTTTTAGCATCAATTTGGATCTAAATACTATAGAGCTATCAATTTCTATGTTTCATGAAAGAAGATACAAGTTTATGGCTTCCAAAATTATAAATATACTAAAGGGGAGCTCCAGATTACTGTTTACGTAGATACAGTTCACTATTCCTTCTACAGTGAAATGACCATTTTGCCCGCGATTTTCTACTCCCTCTTTTGTCTGGTGCAGGGGTATTTTGGTCTTTATGTTATGTCGACGTTTGCTGTGCCCTTTTTTTTCTTTCCTTCGTTTCTGGGCAGAGGGTTTTTGGTCTTTTCTTGGCCTATAGTGTGCTGTACGTGCATATGGAGCTCTCTATTCCTTTCTCAATAATTCCCTATGCATGTGCCTCTGAAATATTCTCTCTCTCTTTCTCTCTCTTTCCTCTGGCGAACGCAAAGATGAAGGTCTCCGCCTCTATTGTGGCGGCTTCTCTGGACTCTAAAACTCGCTTTCTTCCGCTGAAAGTTCTTCAGTAATTTGGTATCATATTGCTTTGTGTTGTTTGGCTTTTTTTTTTTTTTTTTTTTTCTTTTTCCTGTTTTGATCTTCATCTCATCCATCTCTTCTTCTTGCTTTTGCTTGGAGTTTCTGGTGTGGGTTTTATGCTTATTTCATGTTTATGAAACCTTACTTTTGCTTTCTTTCTTAGTTTGGATCTTCCCTGTGACTTTGGTGGGTTTTTTTTTTTTTTTTTTCCCTTTTCCTGTTTTGCTGTTGATTTCATCTATTTGTTTTCCTTAGTTTTGATTGGGGTTTAATTCGGGTGTGGGTTTTATGGTCATTAAATAGTCGTGGAACACTATTTTTGCTTTCTTTCTCGACTTTTACCTTCTGAGTTGTTTTATTTTTATTCCCCCTCTTTATTTGCAGGTGCTTTGATTTATCTCTTTTGGTTGATTTTGGTTGGAATCCTGCATCTGTACTTCGGGGTTTATGCTGCATTTTTCTTCTGCGTTTGATCTTCGTGTCTCAAAATTTTTCTTTGTTGTACATTTTTTGTTTGCCTTTTGCGTATTTTTCATAGGTTACATCATTTGCCCTTAGTTTTTACTGCTTTTTTTTTTTACGTTTTTGCTCTTACTTTATCAACTATTATTTTTTTTTAGTAATACAAATGTTATTTTATTTGCACGAGTGAATTTTCCCTTCATTCGTTTGATGTTGTATATTGGTAATTCTTGGTTTTATCTGTTTCATTTATTGCCTTGATGAGTTGGGTTATTTGTATTGGTCATCTAATCTCCTAGGTTGACGATTTGTTCTTGCTTTTGTTATTTTTTTATAGTATTTAATAATTTTATATCTGAAATTGTATTTGTTTTATCTGAGTTTGATATGATCTGTCCAAATATTGTTGTGAATATATCATCTTAATTCTATTCTATTTTTGTCCATTGTTTTTTATTCAAAACTTTTAAGTGCTTTTTTTTCTTTTATTTTTCCTTATTTTCATGTCCCTACCCTCTTATGACAAATATTTAATACAGAAGTTATTTACATATATATTAATTTTTTTCAATATTAAATTATGGTTATTTCAACTACGTCTGTTTGGCCATGATATTTTCTAATGGTTTTAAATTATTTTCAATCCCAGATGTTTACACTTACACTGTGTAAATAGAACTTCATTTACTTATATAAAATGTTGTTTTTTGTTCCTTTTTTTTATCTATCTTGCATTTTAAGTCTTTGTTATTTAACTATAGTTATTTACTTATATCCTAAAGACTCATGTTATTTTATCGGTTTTCCTTCTTTTTTTTTCCCTCTCCTTCTTTCTTCCCTTTTCCCTGTTCCTTAGCAAGCAATTTTGGATTTTTTTTTTTTAAACTTTAAAGTCTACTTATAATATTCTAAGCTTGATTTATCATTCTTTTCTCTTGGGCCAAGTAAACTTCTAGGCCTTACTTCTTTCCCAGTTTCCTTATGTTTTTTGTTTCTTCCACCTTTTTCTTCAGCTTTTTTCCCTCCTTTTTCTTTGATTTGGTCTATTTTTCCTTCTTTCTTTTTATTCATCTGGTAGTTGTTGGACAGATCTATATCTTATTCTGGTCTTTTTTTTTTCTTTTTGGGTGGGATACAAGTTATAACCCGTGTGATGAATATAACATCTTATTAATTTTCGTACTTTTATGCAGTTGCCCATAGTAGGCAATCATAAAATGACTATGAATATATAAGTTTGTTTATTCATCCCATGTTGATGAAAATATCCAATATCTGAGTCAAGATTTTTGCATAAAAATATTATGATATTCATGTTTTATCAACTTCTTTTGACTTCCCACCCCCACAACCCCCACCCCCATTTTTGATTCTTGAAATATAACTAAGAACTTTTCCCCATACAATTTTAATTACTATTGCTAACATTGAATGCATCAGCTTGCTACAACAATGTCAGGATTGGTTGTTTATGTTGTCTCATCTTTTTCCCTATATGTATATGTTATTACTGATATATATATATTGCTATCATGGAAAGTTGACAAGAATTTATTCTTATTCTTACGAAATATTAGTCATTTGTTTCTATTTCATGTTTTGCTTCATAAATAAGTAGTGTTCGCATATTGATTTTTTTTATCCCTTCTTTTATTTCATATTTTGTTTCGTTTTTTGTTCTTATTTTACCATTGTATGTTTTTATCATTGTATCTTGCATCAATATTTATACTTGGTAAGTATATATATGGCATTTGGAGGAGTATTTGCAGTGTCTGAGGTATCATTAAGAACTTTCTTCCGTACATTTATAATAACTGTTGCTGATACTCAATGTACTAATTTGTTATAATAGTGTTCGTATTTGTTGTTTATGTTCTTTTATTTATGTTGACATAAAATTTTGTTATATTATTGATGCACATTGCTAATTTAAAAACTTCAGAAACATTCCTGCCTATTCTTGACAAATAATAGCGACCTATATTTATTTTTCCCTTTGCTTCATAAATAAATGGCCATGATCTATCGATGTTTTTTTCTTAACTTCTTCTTCAACCACACATACATACGAATATTGGCAACAATCATCATTATTAATTTATATATGTTAAACATTATATTATATGATTTATCTAAAAACTGTTATGGCCATATGACTCCTATTTCAATATTTTCCTTGCTTATTTTTTCAATTTTTTTTCTCCTTTTCTTAAAGTTCTGGCCTACTTTGTTCTTCTCTTTATTTATTTGAATATTTTTATCTTTCGTACACTATCTGTTTGCTTAAAAAACTAGAATTATTAATATCATGCTATTACATATGCTAAAGGAACTATACACATACATATCTTTGTTTGCTACATTCTATTTTGAAACGTTGTTTTCATATAGCAATAATGATCATACTCAATATTGTAAAATATCAATTTCTTAGCTATTACTTGGTATTCTTATAAGATTAATGTCTCTGAAAACCCATTATGATTCTCATCACTAGATAAAAAAACAAACTAAAAATGTTGCAACATTCATGTTTTCTCACTTTTTAGTTTTCATTCTGTTGTGTTTTCCTTTTTAATTTTTAATTTACTTATTTATTTAATCATTCACTTATTTATTTGTATTTTTCAAGGTCTCTTACCATTTAACAATAAATAGCCCATATTTAGCATTTGGAGTGGTATTTGCCGCGCTTGAGGTATTCTTAAGAACTTTCTTCTATGTATTTTTAATAACTGTTGCTAATAGTGGATGTAGTAATTTGTTATAGTAGTATTCATATTTATTATTTATACTTAATTATCTATGTTGACATAAAGCTTTGTTATATCATTAATTCACATTACCAAATTAAAAACTTGAGAAATATTCTTTCCTGCTTTTAACAAATATTACCAATCTATATCTATTTTGTCCTTTGCTTCATAAATAAATGAAAACATCTAATTATTGTAGTTATTTAATACTACTTTAGTTCAAATATATTGTACTGACAAATATGTCATTCAATAAGTTTATTAAGTATATTGATTGTTAAGTGACTATTATGGGTGTTAATATTCTTGATATATGAAAGAATTAAACGAATTGATTATTATTATTATAGGATTATTGATTTTATTAATTGTTACTAATTTTGATATACTGTTATTCAGTGCATACAGATTATTTATGTGAGCTAAGCATATTTAGCCCCTGTTGACGTTTGGTTGCTTGCTGTTTCATTTTTAAAATACAGTTCATAGCGTTCTAGGTATTAAAGATAGTATATGCCTATAATAGTTTAATATCCATTATTGATTCTTAATGTAGTATGTATATACAAATTAATACTATAATGTAAAAACTGTTGACTTTCTTTATAATATAATAATCTTTTCCGCTCGTAATTTTTCCCGCGGTAACGGGTAAAAAAACTAGTCTATATCTAATCACTAGTTTTCTCTATATAATCTTATCATTTGATCATTGTCAGAATTTCTAATCGACCTAGAATCTAATACAATACACAAAACTAAAAAAAGAAAAAAAAAAGTTTTTGGTCAAAAAAATTTCCTTGCGGATGCGCCAAATAAACTTATCGACGCTACCTTTCTGAGATAGCATCGGTAAATTTTAATATTCCCAATGCTATAGAAGTGTCGACAATTATTGGACCGACACGTTTTCTTGTAGTGACAAAAGCAGTGCTCCCCCAAGGCAACTTCCTCTAGTAACGACAAATCTAATAAAAGCATTACTTTTCCAAAAGCATTAGTTTTCCAAGGACCTGTAGACAATGGAATCTATGGTCACTTTGTATTCGAGGATAATGACCAATCACTTTTGGAATCAGACGCTGCCTCATATTGTGATATTATTGTCTAATGTTGTTTTCAACAATTTTTAGGAGCCAAATGATCCTGCATACATATATATTTACGAAATTAGAGCGATAATACGCAACGAAAAACGAAATCAAGAACACATAAATAAAGTCGTGCCGCGAGCTCTTTGAATCGGGCTAAAATAGAGGAGCATAAAACATATAGAGAATATTAACATTGAAAAGCTTAAGATCTTAACGATTAACGAGTAAATATAAACTTTTTTTTTCTTTTTTACTTGTTCGTTTATCAATCCATCTTAAAAACTTAAGTTATTAAGAGGTGGACCAACAATAATTTTATACTTTAACATTTCCCCTCACATATGCGCTGAACAATAGGTAAATTAATTAAAAAATTCAACACGTAAATATTTAAGTCTGAGATATATCAAAAACCTAACACATAATGACAATTTAAATAGAAATAAAGAGTACAATTACAGGAATTTGAACCCAAGACTTTTCGCTCTGATACCATATTAATTTATGAATTTATTTGAAAAACTTAAACTATTAGGAATTAAATAATAATAATTTTATATTTTAACATGATTAATTAAAGTGTCATTCAAATTTGTTATTATTGATTTTATAATCATTTTTTTTCCTAGTTCTCTCGAAGTTTACGACCCTACATGGTGAGACCATTTTTTGGTCATAGAAATTAAAGGATGAAATTTCGAGGAAACGCCGAGGAACCAGCACTGAAGTGCTAATTACTTTGCTGGGACAAGGTTGAAAAACACAAAGCCAAAGCAACACGGTTGGGTTGAAGATCAATTTGCAACACGTTCCGCAATCTTTAAACATCATCATTATATTACGATAAAGATGAAATCTTTACAACAAAAACAGAATAATACATAAAAGGCATGTTTACCACGAGCTAATGAGATTAGAAAACTGTTAGCAAAAGCAGAGCAAGAAAAGCGCACTCTTCGAGACAGTGTCAATCTCCGTTCAAGGCTCAATTTCTTATTCGACATCCAAAAAGAAATACAAATCCAGTTAATATAGTTCTCGTAATCCTTCAAGAGAAAATACCAAAAATAACTAGAAATGGAATAAATGGAAAACAGAAACGGATATTCACTTGGGAATCAATAATATTCTCAGCGCTCCCCTATAAGAATGAAATCCTTGAGCCAACGTGGCTTAGCTCGCTTCCTGATCTCACGCTGCACTCCGGAACCTTCTTCGGCAATCTCCCAGACTCCTTCATCTTCTTTGTTGCCCTTCTTGGTGAAACGGCTTCCTTCTCCTGTCGTTTGGTCCTGAACGCTAGACTGGGCCTCATCCTCCTGGGCCTCCTGTCGGGCCCACTTGCCCATTTGGTTTTGGATATGGCTGCTGTCCAAAACGACCCCTGCCCAGCTATCACTTCTCCCTCCCTTAAAAACGACCTTGTCCGCAAGGTCGGGCATATTGTACAGTTTACTAAATGCGACAATATCCTCCCATGTGGCATCTTCAGGTGGGCTGTGCGACCACTGAACCAGTACCTGCTTCTGTTCCTTGCCGAGCACTTGGTGAATTCGTCATGCCAGCACTGCCACTGGCTGAAGTAGGGGTTGGTTCCCAATGCTGCGCTCCGGAAGGGGGTAACAAGTATCCGGCTTATCTCCGTTATAGGCTTTTAACAGGGACACATGAAATGTTGGGTGGATCTTGCTTCCCGGTGGCAGGGCCAAGGTATATGCCACGGAACCAACGCGAGCAGTGACTGTGAATGGGCCAAAATAACGACGGCAAAGCTTGGAGTTCAGCCTTGAAGCTACCGTGGCTTGTCGATAAGGTTGTAGCTTGACCAGAACCAAGTCCCCCACTCGGAATTGGATGTCTTGTCTCTTTTTGTTGGCTTGATGTATCATCCGATTCCTAGCTTGGATTAAATTTTCCTTGAGCTGCTGCAAAATGGAATCTCTGGTGAGCAAATCATTTTCCACTGCTTGGACTGAAGTAGCTCCCGGAACATACGCTGGAATGGTCAGAGGGGTTCGTCCATAAACGGCCTGAAATAGAGTCATACCGATGGAAGAATGATGACTAGTATTATAATGGTACTCAGCCCAACTAAGGAAGTTGCTCCACTGTTTTGGGCTATCGACTGTGAATGCTCGAAGGTATTGTTCGAGGTAGCGGTTCGTGACCTCGGTTTGACCATCCGTTTGGGGGTGGTAAGAAGAACTCATCTTCAACTTCGTGCCCATGAATTCAAAGAGCTTCTTCCAGAAATGGCTGGTGAAGATAGGGTCACGATCGGATACTATAGTGCGGGGAACCCTATGTAGGCGTATCACCATGTGGGTGAACAACTCCGCGACCTTAGTGGCGGTGAAACTAGTTGGTAGGACTCGAAAGTGAGCGTACTTTGTCAGACGATCAATGACCACAAGGATCGTGGTGTACCTGCGAGAGTTTGGAAGACCAACTATAAAATCCAAAGCCAAATCTTCCCATATCCTCTCAGGCATTTCCAGGGACTGCAATAGACCATTAGGTGCCGCTGTCGAATACTTAATAGTCTGGCATGTGTTGCAGTGAGACACAAATTCCTTCACTTCGCTACGCATCCCTTCCCAAAAAAAATTTGCACTAAGGCGCAAGAAGGTCCGCTCTACTCCCGCGTGCCCGCCGAACGGAGTCGCATGAAACTCTTGGAGCAGGAGCTTCTTGAACTTGGAAAACTTGCTGACCACCAGCCTGTTTTTGAACAACAACAGTCCATCACGAATACTAAAATTAGAACTAGGCAGTGTACCTTCCAATACTTGTTGTTGCAAGGCCCTCAAGTCCGGGCACTCCTCATTTTCCCTCCGTAAGTCCTCTAAGAAGTCACATCTGCCAGCCGACAGTGCCGCCCATAGTTGCCCGTTGGAATTGTCATGCCTCCGGGACAGTGCGTCGGCTGCGGAGTTTTCCGAACCTACCTTGTATTCGATGGAAAATTGATATCCCATCAGTTTCCTGAGATAATGCTGCTGGTCGGGTGTTTGAATTACTTGGGTGAGGAGCTCCTTGAGACTTCGGTGGTCAGTGCGAATTATGAAATGCCTGCCCAGCAGGTATTGTCGCCATTTAGCGACTGCCTTGACCACTGATTTCAATTCCCACAAGTATGCTGAGGCACCTATTAAGCGCGGCCCCAACCTTTTGCTAAAGAATGCCAATGGCTGCCCTTCTTGCATCAAAACCCCGCCTATGCCGACATTTGAAGCATCTGTCTCGACAATGAAGGTCTTAGAAAAGTCTGGTAGGCGGAGGACTGGGGTCTCGGTCATTGCATGCTTCAACTTCTCAAAAGCACCCATGGCGGCCTCCGTCCACTTGCAGTTGTCCCGCTTGAGCAGCTCAGTCAACGAAGCGGCCAATGTGGCATAGTGCAACACGAATTTGCGGTAATAACCTGTGAGTCCAAGGAATCCCCTTAGTTGTTTAAGGTTCTTAAGACGCAGCCAGCTGGACATAGCTTCAACCATGGCCGGGTCTGCCTTCACCCCGTCTCGTGAAACCAAATGCCCCAAGTATTCTATGCTGTGCTGAAAAAATTGGCACTTACTTCCCTTGGCAAAGAAGTTGTTCCTGGCTAAACACTCCAATACTTGACACAAATGCCGCGCATGATCAGCATTGTTTTTGCTGTAAATAAGGATATCGTCAAAAAATACTATGACAAATCGACGGAGGAAAGGCCTGAAAATTTGATTCATGGCCGCTTGGAAGGTGGAAAGGGCGTTAGACAGCCCGAAAGGCATCACAACGAACTCGTAGTGGCCTTCATGAGTCCTAAACGCGGTCTTGTGCACATCACGGCGATCCATTCTAATTTGGTGATACCCGGCGCGCAGGTCCAGCTTTGAAAATACGGCTGCCCTACCAAGCTCATCAAGGAGCTCATCAATAGTGGGAATTAGAAAACGATCCCGAATGGTGACCCCGTTGAGTGCCCTATAATCGACACAAAATCTCCAAGAACCATCTTTCTTCTTCACCAATAATACCGGTGAAGAGTAAGGGCTATTATTGTGGCATATAAAACCACAATCCAACATTTCTTTGACAAGCCTCTCCATTACATCCTTTTGAAAATATGGATAATGGTACGGCCTCACGTTCACCGGTGCCGATCCGGGCTGCAAGTGAATTCGATGATCAATATTTCGGATAGGCGGTAACTGCCTTGGTTCTTCGAAAACATGACGGTACTGTTGCAGGATTCCCTTTCCCTCTGGAGGAAACGCATCTGCCAATTGTGCCAGTTCCTCGGCTTCTAGTGGTTCACAGTCCTCCGTAGTGGCCTGAGACAACTTGTAAACTCCCCGCACATCTGCTTCTAATACCAAAGTACTAAATTGTGAGAAGGTGACCTGTCTTGGTGTGATTTCCGAGTTCCCTTCAAGCTTCACCTTCCTGCCCTTCCACTGAAACTCCATAGTCAGTTTGCTATGGTCGTGCACACAAGGCCCCAGCGTACGTAGCCACTGCATGCCGAGTACAATGTCCAGGCCCCATATTGGTAATACATAGAGGTCCACTGCGAAACTGTTACCTTGCATTTCAAGTTCCACTGCCATGCATTTTTTTTGACACACCAAATGTTGGCCGTTTCCTATATATACCCTAAACCTCCGAGTCTCTACCCAACCGAGCCCCAATTTGTCAACTAAAGCTTCTTGAATGAAGTTATTATTACTACCAGTGTCTATGAGCACTTCCAGGGACTCTTTACGGTGCTTAGCCAAGATACGAAAAATACGAGGATTAAACGAATTGGAGAGGGTATTGAGGCTTACCTCTAGCTCGTCCTCGTCGCCATTGTCACTCTTGTCCAGTGTTGTGTCCGATTCCTCAGGATCATCCTCTTCACCACACATTAATAGCACTCAATTCTTACACTTGTGACCGATGTGATATTTTTCCTCACAACTGAAACAGAGGCCCCTGTCCCGTTTGTCTTGAATCTCGACCGGGGTTAAGCGTTTGATCGGGAGTTTGGGGTTCCCAAATGAAGGAGGTCCTGTCCGAGGTGTCGCTGCTGCCGCCATGACCGGTATAACCACTGCCCTGTGCCCAGGAATAGCTGACACTGAGTTTCCCCGTCCATACGGCTCCAAGGACCGATACCCTTCCCGCCGATTACGCCCTAGTAAGTCCTCGTTCCGATCTTCGTAGAGCTGGGCCTTAGCCATGGCATCAGCTAAATCAAGAGGTCGAGCCATAAGGATTTCCCTGCGTATTTCAGTTTTTAACCCCCACACAAAAAATTCAGAAACATGGATTTAGAGACACCGGTGATTCGGATCATCCGATTCTCAAATTCGGCTCTATAATGAGAGATCTTTCCTGTCTGAACCAACTTAGAAATTCTTCCCAAAGGATCATCGTAAATCGATGCCCTAAAACGCTTCCGTTGTTCATGAAGGAACACATCCCAGCTAGTAAGTGAACCCCCTTTCTCCATCCACTGGTACCATAGAGAGGGCTCTCCATCCAAATGAAACGCCACCACGGCCAAACGTGTTGCCGAATCAACCTGGTGAAGCGAGAAGAACTTATTGATCTTGTAGATCCAGTTTTCCATGTTTGTTCCTTCAAACCGGGGAACGTCTACCCTTAATGTCCGCAGCAGCGAGTTCATATCCCATTGGGCACTCTCGGCGGTGCGCTTTTGCACCCCGACCGGACTAGTCTCACGTCTGGGACTGTTCTGCCCCGTCACGAACTCCTCCGAAGCGCCGGCAGCACAATCCGCCTGGAAAATCTGGGAGAAGCGTTGCTCGGTCGTCGTCATGTGCTGTTCCAAAAGGGTCAAAAACTTCGCGAGTTGGTCATCGGAGTGTTGCTTGAAGCTCGCCTCCATCGCCTTCATCAATTCTGCAATCTCTTCGTTCCGCATGATTCAATGAAAGCACCAGTGTTAGCAAAAGTAGAGCAAGAAAAGCGCACTCTTCGAGACAGTGCCAATCTCCGTTCAAGGCTCAATTTCTTATTCGACATCCAAAAAGAAATACAAATCCAGCTAATATAGTTCTCGTAATCCTTCAAGAGAAAATAGCAAAAATAACTAGAAATGGAATAAATGGAAAACAGAAACGGTTATTCAATTGGGAATCCGTAATATTCTCAGCGCTCCTCTATAAGAATGAAATCCCTGAGCCAACGTGGCTTAGCTCGCTTCCTGATCTCACGCTGCACTCCAGAACCTTCTTCGGCAATCTCCCAGACTCCTCCATCTTCTTTGTTGCCCATCTTGGTGAAACGGCTTCCTTCTCCTGTCGTTTGGTCCTGAACGCTAGACTGGGCCTCATCCTCCTGGGCCTCCTGCCGGGCCCACATGCCCATTTGGTTTTGGATATGGCTGCTGTCCAAAACGACCCCTGCCCAACTATCAAAAACAATGTAACATAATATGATTAAAGTTCATTGATTTTTTTAAGTGTTTATTTAATTATTAAATGATGTAATGAGAAATTTATCTTTTTTATATTTATTAAAATTAAAAATAATAATATCATTAATATAATCATTAAAATGTATGTTTTTATTAAATTTAAATGTGTTCAAATGATTTATTTTATTACACCTTTTAAAAAATCACAAATCATAAAAAACGCATTAATTTAAAAAGTGTTTATAAACACATATTTTAAACACAGATATTTTAAATTTTAAAAGATATATTAATACAAATAATAAAATTTAAAAAGTTTTTATAAGTATTTTTATTAAAAATTAAACGATCTTAACTTCAGAGATATATTGACACAAAAAAAATTTAAAAATCACAATTTATACATTTTAAAATTGAATTTATAAAATTTGTCGTTTTTCTGTTAAAATAACGGGAGGTTGGGTCATCAAAATATATGAATAATTGAATACAGACAACAAACATTGATGTGAGATCTACTTTTCAAGATTCTTATTGGATAGCTTTCCAGCTGTTTGAAGATGTATGGTGCCAAGAAAGATAAAAAGGCTGTATTATTATTGAAGGAAAAAATAATAGCATTTTATCTTGAAATCTGATTAAATAATAGCATTTGATATCTTTTAAAAGAAATTTCCTTGCTTTTAAGGTTCAAACTGCAGTTGCACTAAATTTTTTCTTTCTGCCATTTGCAATAGAGATCGCTTCCCTTGGTCTACGAATCAACTGTTACAACTATCATAAGCATTTTATCTTGATCCTCGAAAGGTATCTTTTTCTTTCATTCCCAACACTGTCTCATGACTCTTAAATTTAGTGAATATTATTGGCGTTCATGTCTCATCTCTAAATTTTCACCTTAAATGTAGTGAAATACACTGAAATACTGGAGATCAAGAGATGGCTGACGCCGCCCTTTCCTTTGCAATTGAAAGACTTGGAGACTTGCTCATTTCTGAAGCGAAATTCTTGTATGGAGTCGAAGGCAAAGTTGAGGAGGCACAGTCCAAGCTACGAAGGATGCGCAGCTTTTTAAAAGATGCCGATGCATTTGTGAGACGCGGAATGGAGGCGGACAACAGAGTACGCCTTTGGGTTGCCGAAATAAGTGAATTTGCTCTTGCTTTAGAAGACGTTGTCGAAACTTTTGTCCTAAAAGTTGAGTCTCGAAGGAAACGAGGTGTCAAGAATATATTGAAAAGGTTCGCTTGCATTTGGAATGAAGGAATTGAGCTCCATAAAGTTGGATCAGAGATCGACCAAATTTTTACCAGATTTTCAACCATGACCTCAGATTTTCAAGCAATTGGCATCACGAAATTACCGGACAACAAAGGAGAAAGTAGTTTTTCGAATTACCAGCTGCAAAGACAATTGAGGCGAGCTTATTCTCATGTTGCTGAAAAAGATGTCATCGGACTTGACGATGATATGAAGAAGTTGGCAGCAGTGTTGACGAAAGAAGCTAATCCACATCGTGTGATTTCTATTTGTGGGATGGGCGGTCTCGGTAAAACCACCCTTGCTAGAAAGGTTTATCATCATCCTCAAGTCAGACGTCATTTTGATCGCTTTGTTTGGGTATCTATAACCCAACAATGTGAAAAACGCGTTGTGTGGGAAGAAATTTTAATCAAACTTACTCCGAGCCCAACCAAGAAAAAAAGAGAAGAAATCAAATTAATGGGAGATGATGAAGTTGCCAAGGAGCTCTACAAGGTTCAGAAAGATAATAAGTGTTTGATTCTCCTTGATGATATTTGGACCGTTGATGCGTGGAAACTTCTAGAGGCAGCATTTCCAGTACAAGAAGAGAAAGAGAGCAGAATCATACTAACTACTCGTCGCAGAGAGGTGGGTTTGTCTGCAGATAAGAACTGCCTTCTCCATGAACCACGGTTACTCAATAAGAATGAGAGTTGGGAGTTGTTTGAGAAGAAATCTTCTTTCAGAAAACAAGGAACAAGTAATATTTCTCTCTTATTCTCTTTTTTGCCGCACTATTCATCTTCGTATCTAATACATACCAAGTTGAAGGCAAGTATCGTTCTATTTATTATTTTCATAGGAACTACGTAATCAATTAACAATAAAATGAAGTTCTAAATAAAGTGAGCGGCCGAAAACCAAGTGTTGGCTAGACTTTTCTTTTTTTAAAATAAGTTAATCTAAGTAAGTAAAGCACATTTTAGAGAGGAACAAATATATATTTCAGTGAAGCATCTTATTAAGAAATTTATTTACAGATATTTAAAATAATGTTAAGAGGGTAGCAATATATACATAAAACGTTAAAAAATTGAAGATCTCAAGAACAAAAATGTTGATGGACAAAAAATTTGGAAAATGTGTGTCTTTGTTGCATGTGTTATATGTATTGAAATAAATAGTGCACATTTAAGAACAAAGCAGAAAAATAATAATTAAGCAGGATTTATTTGTGAAAATAATAATAATGCACATTTTTTTTATTATTGCTATCTTTGTACATTCTCTCTCTTTCTCATTTATTCTTTTCATTTATTCTCTCTCTCCCTTTCCCCTTTCCTTTCATTTATTGCTTGCATTTTTTTTTTTTTTTTTACAATTCCAAACCCTCCCAAAAATTTAAAAAGTAAATGAAAAGTAAATTTTAGTAAATATTATACTAGAAACTCAAAAACCTACAGAAAGTTAAAGATCAAAACAGCAAACTTGTGAGCATAAAATTCACTCATCACCATGTTTTCCTTGGACCTTTTTTTTTTTTTTTGAATTTGATGTAGTGAAGACGTTAAATTCGTTGACTATAGAAGGAGTACTAAAATTTACTCAGAGATGTTGAGAGAACTCTCAAGGATTTTATTAATGATAGTCAAAACTAAATAACCAAAATAACAATAAAGATCTTAAATTGTAATATCAAGGAAAATCCCAAAACCCAGAGAAATCCCTAAACCCAGTGTTTATCAAGGAAAATACCCAGCGACAAACGAAGCCCTTTACCCAGATTTTTCCAATAACCAAACACTATCTCTCAGATTTCTCAACTACAATTTGACCGACTTTAGTCTTCCATGTGTTCTTAGCTAGTTGGCTTTCATCTTACTAACCAAAATGTTGTGCAACCAATTGATAGGAGTGACATAATCTTCTAACTTTTTGTGCAACCAGTTCTTCAGCAAATGACATAATCTTCTAACTTTTTGTGCAACCAATTTCTCATTTATAGAGTGTCGTTTTCAAGCAATTACTCTCACAAATAGCAACTAAAACAAAAAAATCCTACCTCTAATTAAGTTTGAAATTCAAATCCTAAACCTTATCATTAAGAGAAAATCCTATGTCTAATTGAATTTAAAACCCAAATCTTAAAGCTTATTATAAAAAGAAATAAACAAAATTATCCTAAAAAAATAAATCATGCTAACGATAAGGCCTAATTTAAAATACAAACAATTAGAGATAAAATTCCTAAGGATAAGCTATAAGGCTGCATCATTCCCTCCGATGAAGAAAACGCTTCCTTCGAATCTATAAAGGCTTCAATTGATAGGAGTGTCGAACAATATGTTTCGCAAATTCTTAATGATTCAATTTCACAGCAAAGTAAAATTTATGATGTCAAACTTCAACATAAGTACTTTAAAAGCAACGTCTTTAAATGCTTTAAGAAATACTCTGACTCCAATACATTTTCCATTAACCATAAATGATCCAATGTGCCAGACACACACTCCACAAACGAGCTGAAATGACCCCTATAAGACTAGGAACAACTCAAACAAACATCAGAAATCAAAAACCTAATCCTGAAGACTCAGTCAAACAATGACCACAACTCCTTTTATTCAATATATATGATAAAACTAGGAGAAGAGATGCTTTGTATTTATTAGCTTTTTTTGTTGTCTTGCAGATTTGAAATATAATCAAGAGATGAAAAAACTAGGAGAAGAGATGCTTAAACACTGTGATGGTTTGCCATTAGCCATTATTGTGCTTTGTGGACTTCTCTCAACGAAATGCACAATTGAAGAGTGGGAAAAGTTGAGCGAGAATGTGAAAGAATATATATACAGAGGCAAGTTAGTGCATGCAGAACAAGAATACCATAGCGTTTCCTCTATATTAAGCTTGAGCTATGACGATCTGCCATATCATTTAAAGCCATGTTTTCTGCACTTGGCCCATTCCCCAGAAGATCATGAGATAAAGGTCAGCCAATTATGTCATACGTGGATAGCAGAAGGTTTCATTTCATTGGATCAACAAACACAGAGTTCAATGGATGACGATGTAGCATATAATTACCTGACGGAGTTATTGGACAGAAACATGATTCAAGTGGGAAGATTGGGTCCAACTGGAAGAATAAAATCATTCCACATTCATGATCTCATGAGGGATATGAGTTTGTTCAAAGCTCGAGAGGAAAATTTTTTGCAATTTTTTGATCTGAGGAGTAGAGACAGGGTAGTGCCAAGAAATAAGGTACGAAGACTTGCCATCTATACTGATCGTGCTTTTGATGATTTACGTCCCTTTATTAATGGCAGAGATAGCACTCTTAGGTCTCTTATATATTTTCAATCTTCGTGGTCTGCATCTGCAGAGAAAGTATTGAAACTTTTCTTCAATCGCTTTAAGTTCCTTAGAGTTTTGAGACTCGAAGCTTGTGTTTTGTATACCCTTCCTAAGGAGATTGGGAAACTTGTCCACTTAAGGTTGTTCAGTATTCGTGGTAGCAGCGTGGAAAAGATCCCATCTTCTATTGGGAATTTGAGATCCCTGGAGACTTTAGATTTGAGGTCAGAATATGTAGAAATACCAAATGTGATATGGAGGTTGGAGCAATTGCGACGTTTATACTTACCTACCGATGGTAGGTATAATACTTACAGCAAAGATCGTTTACGACTGCCCAATGTCAAGAACAGTTTGCAAACATTGTGCAATGTTCACACACAGCGTGTTAATGTAAATGATTTTTTGCAACTGACTAATCTCAAGAAATTACTACTCGTGGTGGGTAAAGACTTGGGGAAAATCTACCACAATTACACAGGCGTCAAATTTACTTGCGTCCGCTCTCTATCGTTGTTGGCTAAAAAATATATGTCCGGACATGAAGACATTATACCTGTAATATCATGTTATCCTGAAATTTATGAGCTTAAAGTGCGCATGAGAAAAATAAGGTTACCAGAAGAGCACCAATTCTCCCATAAACTTGAGAGGTTATCATTAAGGGAGACGTATCTCAAGGATGACCCAATGAGAACGATAGAAAAGCTACCCAATTTAAGGGCCCTCCACTTTGGTGAGTATAGCTTTGTAGGGAATGAGATGGTGTGCTCAAAAGGTGGTTTCCCTCTACTTGAATCTCTTTCCTTTGGTACCCTATTCTTGGAAGAGTGGAGGATAGAGGACGGAGCATTAACTAGTCTTTGCTATCTGAGGATTTGTGATTGCATTTTCTTGAGGAAGCTTCCAGATGGATTAAGAAACGTCACAACTCTCAAGGAAGTGAAGATTGAAGGGCGGTCCTGGGAACTAAAAAAGAGAATAGAGGAAGGAGGAGAGGATTTCTACAAAGTCCAACATGTGCCTTCACTTGTAATCACTTAAAAGGTAATATTTAATAATTTAAACTCAATATTCTAAATCTATGTCTACCCTATATAGGACTTTGTCGGCACACTTCCAACAATAATTTTTATATTTGTCTAATATTTCTTATTTATATATATAACACATTTTCGTGCAGTGTGGACACAGAGTGGATACAAGTATATGTTTGAGTGGACCTTTAATCAGAATAAGAGCTTGGACCTTGGGCCCTGCTGCCATTATCGGAGTTTCTTCTTTGCTCCAAAAAACATATATTTTTAATTATGACTTAGTGTGCTTAGTTATATTTTTAAAGTGGATATATATATATATATATATATATCCATAACTTGAACCTAATTTATAAGCATGAGGAGCTTTTAATTATGAATTAGTGTGCTTAGTTATTTCTCTTTATTTTACTCCCAGGGTATCTGTAATGACCGGGAAAAATTTAGGTCTAATCCGGATAGTCCAGTATTTGACTAAATTCTTTCCGGAATAATAAGTAGTAAAATTTTGATGTAATCAAGAAAAAGTTATGTAAAAACTTTATGTACGGGGTAAAATTTCCCAAAATATGTAAAGTTATAGTATATGTATATATATATATATATATATATATAATTATTTCTAAATACGTTTCTAAAAAAAAAATAGAAATACGTTTCTTTAAAAAAAAATTAAATTAGATTATCTAAATATATATATATATATATTATATATATATATATATACATTCTCACGGTAATAGTGAGATAAAAAAAAATAAAAAATAAAAAAAGAGTGAAAAGTATAGTTACGTAAGGTGGACATGGGTTGTACATGCAATAATGCCACTTGGCATTGTTACATGCGTAAGCTATTTTATAGCTTGGTGACTCACACTCACGGCAACTTGATAATTCAAGTTAACTTCAAAAACATTACTAACACCGTAAATGTAAGAATAGTAGAGAAGAGAAAAGAAAAAAAAAAACAGAGAGAGTGATTCGTAAAAAAAAGAAAAAGACAGAGAATTGTGAAAATCAAGCATTTTCATTGAGATTTCTTCCGTTCAGTCCGGTAGAAACGTAACCTGAGGCGTTCTAGCGGAAAAACCTCAACTTCTAGAGGTAAGATTTTAGAGTTTTCGTGATAATTCTATATTTTCTTGATTTAGATGAATAGTGACCCATCTCAGAAAAACTTCCGTTAAAGTTAAAATTGAAACTGAGATTTTGTAGAGTATCGTAATAAGAGTTTAACGGTGTAAGTGTTAAGACGATTGAATAAAGTTTTGGTGGATTTTTATCAAAAATCCGTGAGCCTAGATTAAGAAAGAACATATGTTTTGTTCAATTTTATGTTGGAATCTGTGTTCAGGAATGTGAATCTTTACTCCAGGTACCAAAAACGGAAGTAGAACGAGTTATTAAAAACTCGGAAAACGAGAAAAATAAGGCGAAAATCTGCCGAAATTTAATTTGAGTAATTTGAACTAAAACTGGATTTCAAGAGGAATATGGGATTAAAGTGTGAAAAGAAAGATGTTTCGATAATCGGTGATGGTTAGAAACCGAACACAACGAAAATTCACAGTTTTAGACCAAAATTGAAAATTCGGCCCATGACTGAGTAATTTGCACGATTTTAGTGCAAATCCTTGAGATAGGAAATAGTTTGAGATTGAATACCAAACATAAGGATTGTAGACCTTTCCGAAGTAAATTTCAAAGTAATTATTGATCTTAGATTCTGAATCTAACGATCGAAAAATTTATGCAATAGGGCCGATTAACGGTTGAAGTTGGAAAGCGTCAAGGGAGACAAAGGACGCGTCGTTAGCGAAACTTTGGTAAGTACAATAGTTTTTCTATGGCTATGTCATGAACAAGCTTGCTTTTCTATGTTGCACAAAGATTGTGCATATAGTAGAATTTTGAATGTTAGATACAATGTGAATGCTAGATACTATGTTAGATAAGTATCTACAAGACTTATGTAATCGTAGAACTTTATTCTGCAAAAAGTATGTATCGATGTTAAGTCGAGATCAAACTAAGAAAAAAGAAAGGTTAAACTTTAACGAAAAGTTAATCTCATGATAAAATGCTCAATAATGCACAAATTCATAAGATTTAACTACAGTTACCGTTTCAATGAGAAAATTGATAAACGGTAAGAGACTAAACGTCCTATTTGTACCAGCCTTCGAAGGAAAGGTTATTATGAGACTATGAAAGATATGAAACCGTGATTGAGTTGGATTGGTTAGCTACCCCACTCCTCACTGGTTATGTGTGCTATGGTACAACAGGACAGGGCCCCTAAGAAGTAAAAGACAAGAAAATGAAACACGGAAACCATTCCATATAACAGTATGGTATCCGTAAACAAGAATGAAAAGAATGAGAAATATAGAATGAAAGTCGTTGAGAATTCTGTACTAGGCTATATGATATGAATGCATATATGGGTATGCATAATTATTGCATCTGTTATGACCTATTGATACTTGCTGAGCGAAAGCTCATTAAGTTTGTTCATGTTGTAGGAAGCATAGGTAAAGCACCGGCTCCCTAAAACTTGATGTTGGGCATGCAGAGAGGGTGTAGCAGCGAAATGTGGGCAAGTGGGTTGTGCATGCATCACATGTTTTGGAAACGCTGCTGAACTATATATGTAAAATAAAATAGTGTTTTATGTATTTTGATGACTGATGTAATAGAATGTTGCCAGAATGCTACAGCATTTTAACATACATGGTAAGAATGAAAAAAAAATGGCCTGAAATTTTAAGAAATTATAACTAGCATCGTCATAGAGGTTAAGAAATGGTAAGTATGAGCATAAGATGATGATCAAAAGTTAGGGTCGTCACAGTATCAATTTAGTTGTGATTTTTTTGACACCGTTTAAAAAATAATACTTCTACCGTTGTTGAATTTATATCCGTTATTTGAACCTGATTTAGAAGCATGAGGAGCTTTTGGGGATTGTATTTTTCATTGAATGTTAACATGTTTATATACACTACCCTTTGAGAATTAACTGTATAAATCGAAACTAACTTTATATTTACAGCTAACGTCAAGAATCAAAAGCACATTAATTAAAATGAAATACAATTAAAGGAATTATATGGAAATAAATTATATTATGTCTTGACATGTGCATGTTTCATTTTGCTTGGCTTGGTAATTCAAGCAAATATGATGAAGATATAGTACTATATTTAAAAGAAAATATATATATATATATTGTTAAAATTTTAGATCTAATTTTTATTCATATACTACACTTGCAAACTTGTGAGATGTACGTCATAGTGAATCTTATGGGATTGATTCACTTCCATATTGAGTTTTTGAGACGTAGAAAATGGAAATTCTTACTGTTGAGACGATTTGGATTTAAACACTGTAGAGTTCTCATAGTTAATCTCTTAAATACAATTATACTCTAGTAGAATAGTTACTTTCATTTAGATGTCAAAATTGAAAAAAAAAAAAAAAAATGGGAAAATTGAGAGAACATTGTGATTAAGTAAGAATTCTCATTACCGTCTTTGTTATAGAAGAATTCCTTCTCAATGTGCTTTGTTATAGAAGAATCAAAACGGGAATAATTTTTCCTTTGACTTGTATATCATAAACCTTTAATCATCGATTTGGATCAAAACACTAGTACACAGTCTTAGGCTTTTAAAAACCGTTATACTCTTGGAGTTTCTTGTAGATATCAAAATTGAAAAGAAAAAGTAAAATTGAAACAATTTTCAGATTAAGTTACAATTCTTATTACAGTATTAATTATAGATTATACGGTAGTAAATAGAGAATTTTAATTGTTGGAGGAGTTTCTATTTTCTCCCATATTTCTTTTGATCCTTTTTAATCCACCTTTTAGCACCAATTTGGATCTAAATAATTTAGAGTCGTAGTTAACCTTTTAAAGATAGTTACACTCTCGTAAAGTAGTTACATTCATACATACACACATTGTAACACCTATTTTTCTAAACCGATAAAATTCTTAGAAGTAGATGTTAGGAGTTAACTTGAATAATGTTATGATGTTAAATATAGTTAATTCTAACATTACATTAAGTTATATTTTATAGGTGAGCGTGACAAGGACTCGAGGTGCAACAAGTTCATGCCATGTTATAGAAATTATATATATATGTTCAATTTTTTTAATGATTTGATAAATGAATATATGTTCATGATATGATGTACTTCATGTTATAATGTATGGAATTAAGTGCCTTAAGAAAATTCTAAGTTTTTCCTTGATTTTTCTTTTTAGACAAAAGAACTATTTCCTAACGTTATTTTCCAGCTCTATTTTGGACCTTTAAAATTCTGAAATTATTCCATAGTCTATACAAAGTTGTAGAGCTTTTCATAAGCTTTTCAACGCCTTCTCATTTGCACAAATCTGACAACGGAGTAAGAAGATATGACCAGTATACCATCAGGATACCCAGCAGTCTCCGACCAGGTTACTGTACGCGAACAAGAATGGAAATTCTAAAAGTTGTCCTAACTCTTCTATTTGTCTTTCACACGAATTTACACCCTAATGACAGCCACCCTCAACTGTTAAGGGGTCATTTAATCATAGGATTAAACCCTAATCAATCCTGAATCAATCACATTCATTTTTTTTTACATATTAAAGAGCCATTCAATTCCCCTTCTCTTCCTCCTTATTTCTCACGCTCAAAAGAAGAAAAAAAAATCAGAGAAAGCCTCCAACAGCAGCCACAAACCTCATCTCTTGATTCTTTTTGGATTCTTCAATCATTAGAGGCAAAATAAAGATTATCATGGTATGATTCTTTCTAGTTGTTTAGTTTGTATGTCTATGAGAGTTTGGATGATTTTACTTTGGGTTTGATTATAATGGTTTGAGAGAATGATGGAGGATATTTATTGGTTGATGATTGAGGGAGGATATATGTATTTAGGTGATGTTTAATGTCCATGGCGGCAGGTGGTTATTTTGGATTGGAACGCTTGATCTGGTTATTGTTTTGGGTGTTTTTGTGTCTTTATAATTTGATAAATTCTAGAAAGGCATGTTAGGAATTATGTTATTTTCTTATATTATTGTTTCCTTTTTATGTTATAAATTGTGATTTCATAGAAACATGAGTTAGCATATTGTTTTTGGATTCGAGTTGCAAGATATGTGAATTTTGATGGTCATATTGATGTTTCTAGTTCGCTTTGCCATGAGAATTTTTATAGAATGTGTAATTTGAATGGTTTAGGAACATGTTTTAGGGCTGGTTAAAGAATACATATGGTTGAAATTGATTTTATCTTTAATGAATTTATTTTGATATTTTCGGAGTTTACTGTGCTGGAATTTTCCAGCTATTATGATCTGAGTTTGAAACAGTGTTTAAGGGAGCAAACGAACTCTGCTTTTAGTAAATTAGATACCGTTGGAAAGCTCTAGATGTCTAATTTAATTTAAAATTGGTTTCAGGTCATTTAGAGTTTTATATGAATTGTTATTAGTTTTTAAAGGAGTAAAGGTTAGGCTGCCAGTTTTTATTAAGTTTTGTGGTTGTGTAATCAGTGGGTTTTTATGTCTTGATGAAAAGGAATGGTGAGAATGGAATATTAAATGTTGTTTTAACGTCATTAATGTATTTGACGAGATGTTAAGGCTTTTTAGTAATCTTATTTATGATTTATGACATGAATGGTTCTAGAGGCGAGCACCCGAGGACCTCATTCGTCGCGTCACCGTTGTGAAATTTAAAAAGGTTAAGTAAGGCACTCATGTAAGTATTGTTGGTTGCCGAATCGAATTCGGCGGCGGAAGCGTGGCGGGAAACAGCGGATCGTGTATAACAAAAATTTTTACAAAACTTTTGAGATACTCTATAGATTATATTAATTTATGCACGAATAAATTAATCACATTAATTTATATTATTCAAGGATCAACCGAAAAATACCTGATAGCCGACTCGGATGATAACTTGAATTTCTTTGACCACGAACAGTCCTTGCTCCAAGCTTTGTGTTTAGAATACCAAAGTCTTCCACGTCAATTCCTTGATTCCACGTAGACATGTATGTGGGCACACGTGAGACAAAACAGGTTTCTTAAACACTCGAATTTCCACAAACACCAACGCATGCACGATGTGGAATTTTTGGAGAAAAATATTTTGCACTCTTTTTTCCTCTATGAGAAAATTCGGCCACCACTGATTTTAGGGCAGAAAATATGTTTTAAAATTGTATCTACAATTTTCTATCTTTCTCATATTTAAAGAGTAGAAGTCAAACTTCAAAATAGAATCAAATCCTTATCTCCAATTTGAATTTGGAACAAAAAATCCCTTCCCCTTGTCCTTTAGTGGCAGGCCACCCTAGGGATTTATCCCTGTGTGTGTGGCGCCTATATCAGATAGGGAAGGAAGAGATTTTATCCTTTATCCAGTAGTCCAATTTTAATTCATATTCAAATTCGAATTTAAGTCAAACTTAAATTAATTTGAATTCTAAATTAAACAACTTATCAAATAAGTTTAAATGGATAAATCTAGATATGTTCAAATTCAAATTTAAATAATCACATTATTTAAATAATAATTAATTCTCAATTAATTATTTTTCAAGTATTTAATTTTAGAATTCTGTAATTCTAAAATTCCCATTTTGCCCTTTGTGTCTGGTAGAATTACAAGGACGACACGGGGACTAATGGACCTATAATCCCGAGCTCCAATAAAATTAATAATTAATTAAACACTTTAATTAATTAATTAATTCTATTAATTCCAATAGTTACTCCACTATAAACTTAGAATTGCACTCTCGAAATTATAGACATTAATTACTTCTAAACTGCGAAGTGTCCATTTGATATAGTCATTACATATAGATCAATCCTCCATAAATAATTCTTAATTAGAGTCTAGTAGAATCCGTTAGCCTCTCTAATTACATCTTTATCCTTGAGTACCATTGATTCTCTAATGGATAGTGATTCATAAAACACATTCATGAACCAGAGCGCTCTTACTAATCCAAGTACCGAATCAACACTCAAGAGAATTATTTATCTGCTTATTTCTCAAGAAGGAATGGATTCCATCTCGTATAATAACATTCCCAGCTACCTATTTCATTATGTCTCCAAAATACAAGGAATAGGATTCAGGGTCTCAGAATTCGTACCGAGTAAATCAAAAGACATAAATCCATAAATAGGAGTTTGTTAAGAACTCAGGATTAAAATTATCCTATATATGACCATCGGTAGACTCAATTAGAATTTCTATGCTTAAATGAAATTATTAGAAATTCATATTGTGTCTGCGTCCATGTTTCACATAATCTTATTATGCAAAATACACTCATTCAATATCTCGCCATATTAACAGTGTGGATAATACCGTTCCATTCTAAATGGGAATGACATGTATTTATAATGTTTTAATTAAAGATTCTGAACTTTAATTAAATTCATTATGAACAATTACTTTTGATTATTATCCTTAAACATTATCCTCTCGTATACAACACTTATATACCATGTTTAAGGTTACATAAATAATCAAGGAATTTTATTCGATATTCATAAAATATTCATAAATATGTGCACATAAAGTGATGAATAAATTCTTTTATTAAATAAATAATAAATATCCTTTTACATCTCATGCTTCTAGGACACTATTCCCAACAATCTCCCACTTGTCCTAAAGTAGGTATGTCATGTCTCTAATCCCAAATCCATCTAAGTGTCGATCAAATATATTCAATGGCAATGTCTTGGTGAACGGGTCAGCAAGGTTATCCTCTGACGCGATCTTCAGAACCGCTACATCGCCTTTATCCACAATGTCTCTGATCAGGTGATATTTCCTTTCTATATGTTTCGCACTCTTATGGCTTCTAGGTTCCTTTGAATTAGCCACCGCTCCACTGTTGTCACAGTAGAGCTTAATTGGCTTATACATATCTGGAACAACTTCCAGATCAGTTAAGAACTTCCTGAACCATGTAGCTTCTTTTGCGGCTTCACAAGCTGCAACATATTCAGCTTCCATGGTAGAGTCAGCAACACACTTTTACTTTATACTTCTCCATACCACGGCTCCTCCATTAAGAGTGAACACAGATTCACATGTCGATCGTCGACTATCTCTATCCGATTGGAAGTCAGAATCTGTGTATCCGGTGAGAGACAAATCTTCTCCGGAATATACCAACATATAGTTTCTCGCTCTCCTAAGATACTTGAGAATACACTTTACTGCAACCCAATGATCAAATCCTGGATTGGACTGGTAGCGACTGACTACTCCCACTGCATAGCAAACATCTGGTCTTGTACACAACATGGCATACATAAGGCTTCCCACAGCCGAAGCGTAGGGATACCGTCTCATATCTTCTTCCTGTTGTGGGGTCTTTGGACATTGCTCCTTAGAAAGATGAATACCATGCCTAGAAGGCAAATTCCCTTTCTTGGAGCTTTGCATCGAATACCTAGACAACACTTTGTCTATATAAGATGCTTGTGATAACGCCAAAAGCTTATTCTTGTGATCTCGAATAATCTTGATCCCAAGAACATAGCTTGCCTCTCCCAAATCTTTCTTTTGGAATTGGCTGGCTAACCACTCCTTTACATCTGTCATCATTCCCAATGAGTAGGATGTCATCGACGTAAAGAATTAAGAAGACCACTTTCTCTTCTTCTTGTACTTGTAGACGCATGGTTCATCAATGTTTTGATCAAATCCATAAGACTTTACAGCCTCATCAAACATGATGTTCCATGATCTAGAAGCCTGCTTCAGTCCATAAATAGACCTTTGTCGTTTGCAGACTTTCTGTTGTTGGCCTTACTCTTTGTAACCCTCTGGCTGATTCATATAGATGGTTTTATCAAGATGGCCATTCAAAAAAGCTGTCTTGACATCCATATGCCATATTTCATAGTCAAAATATGCTGCAATGGCTAGGAGTATCCGGATGGACTTAAGCATGGCTACCGGCGAGAAAGCTTCCACATAGTCAACTCCCTCCTTTTAGGTATAACCTTTAGCCACTAGCCTTGCTTTATAAGTCTCTACTTTTCCATCCGCTCCTCTCTTTGTCTTGAAGATCCACTTGCATCCAATGGGTTTTACCCCTTCGGGTAGATCTACAAGTTGCCAGACTGAGTTAGAGTGCATAGACTCCATCTTGAGTTTCATAGCTGCTTGCCATTCTTCCTTATCAGAATCATCCATTGCATCCCTAAAGGTCGATGGATCTTCCTTACCATCATCAGCAGTGATGATTTGGGCTTCCCCAGTATAACGGTCGGGTAACCTGCTTACCCTCCCACTACGACGAGGTGCCGTAGGAGTGTGATTAGGAATTGTGGTCTTTTCTCTGAGTGGTCCGACAACTCTTGTCGGTTGTGGTCTGATCTCATCGGAAAGTAACTCTTCCAATTCTATCTTACTTCTGGGCTTAAAATCTATCATATAGTCATGCTCCAGAAAAGTGCATTTGTCGATACAAACACCTTTTGATCTGCTTGACTATAAAACAGTCCTCCTCTTGTCCCTTGTGGGTATCCCACGAAGATGCATACTTCTTACCTTGGTTCCAACTTCCCGGTCTTTTGCCTCAGCACGTGTGTTGGACTCCCCCATATGCGAATGTGTCTCAAACTAGGTTTTTGACCATTCCACAACTCTAAGGGTGTCTTAGGTACATATTTAGATGGAACTAGATTCATAATATACATAGCGATTTTTAGGGCATAACCCCAAAAAGAAGTAGGCAGTGAAGAATAACTCAACATTGATCTTATCATGTCGAGCAAAGTCCGATTTCTCCTTTCGGCCACACCATTCTGCTGTGGTGTACCGGGTGCAGTCAATTGGGATACCACACCTTCAATCAAGAAATCTCAGAACTCTTGGTCCAGGTATTCACCCCCTCGATCTGATCGAAGTGTCTTGATTGGTTTACCTAATTGTTTTTCAACTTCTGCTCGAAATTCTCTAAACTTTCCAAAAGTTTCAGATTTCCGTTGCATCAGGTAAACATAACCATATCTCGAATAGTCGTCAATAAAGGTGATGTAATATTCGTAACCTCCTCTAGCTTGGACGTTTAACGGTCCACATACATCTGAATGTATCAGCTGAAAGGGTTCTGTAGCTCTTACTCCTTTTGCTGTAAAAGGCCTCTTAGTCATTCTACCTTCCAAACAAGATTCAAAGACCGGAAGCTCGCCAACTATTAGCTCACGCAAAGGACCATCCTTTACCAGTCTTTCAATCCTATTTAGGTTAATATGACCAAGTCTAAGGTGCCACAGATATGTGTTATTTTTGTGAGAAATATTTTGCTTTTTATTCTTAGGTTCGGCAACTCTGAACATTTCAGTATTAAGCAGTGAGTTAGGTATTGATTTTATACAATATAAACCATCATCTAGACATCCAGAACAAATATTTAAACCATTTCGAGAAATATGAACAAATTCATTATCAAAATAAACTTTAAATAATTGTTCAAATAACTTAGCCACAGAAATCAAATTTCTACGAATGTCTGGAATAAAATAAACATTGTTCAAAACTAAAAATTTATTTTCCCTAAATCGAAGTCTAACTTCTCCCACTGCTTTTGTCGAAACTCTTGCGTCATTGCCCACTTTCATCGTGTAGTCCCCATCGGCCAACTCGGTGTAAGAACTAAGACTCTGCAAAGAAAAACAAACATGATTAGTTGCTCCCGAATCAATTATCCAAGCTGAGGTATCACCCTCTACTAAACATGTTTCAAGAACTAGTAAATCTGATTTACCTTGTTCCTTTTTCTTTTTTAGCTCCTCGAGATACTTGTGACAGTTTCTCTTCTGTGCCCTTCGCCATTGCAACGGAAACACTTTCCTTTGGGTTTCTGGATGGGGCCTTTTGCTTTCTTGGGTCTCTTGTTCTTTCCTTTTTTCGCTTTTCCTTGGTTCTGGTTCTTTCTTTTATTTTTACCAGAACTTCCTGCAACTACAACATTTGCTTCTCCTCCCCTTCTTTTGTTGGTGGATTCGAAGTTTTGCAGGTCATTCATGAGTTCAGTGAGATTGCACTTTTTCTTGTTCATAACAAAGTTGTTCACGAACTCATGAAAGTCAGGGGATAGGCTTTCCAAGATGATGCCAACTTGGGTGGCTTCATCGATTCTGGCACCATTGAGCTCCGCATCGTGGAGATGATCAATCATGTTCAAAACATGTGCCTTGACTGAAGAACCTTTCTTCATCTTGTCATTCATGAAAGCCCTTACGGCATCCAAACGAGCCTTTTCAGAGGGAGCGCCAAACATGGCTTCTAGAGACTCCATTATCTCATAAGCAGTCTCCATCTCCTCATGCTTCTTGCGAAGCACATCACTCATACTGGCCAGCATAAAGCACTTTGCTTTGTTGTTGGCCTTGATCCAGCGATCATAAGGCTCCCTTGCGGTTTTGGATGCATTAGCCGCGGGTTCAGGAGGACATTCCTCCGCGAGGACAAATTTGTAGTCTTCGCAGACCAATAGTATGTTCATGTTACTTTTCCACTTTGCATAGTTATCACCGTCTAATTTTTCAGTCGCTAATAGTGTGATAATTGGTTCGAAATATTGCTGGAAATAAATAGAATATTCATCTAATCAATTTATGAGCATGAATATCAAGGCATGTTAATTTTGGCACAATTAAATATGATGCATGATGCACATGAAAAATACATAAATCATGTCTTAATTTTGGGTTCCAACGATAATTCAATTTACCACGAATATAGTGCCGCCATAGGGTAGGTCAAAATATCGCAAATTGAACCAAGACCTTCTCAATTAATAAATATAATCAAAATATCTCATATTTTCATATTTATCAACTACCGTTATTTTGGTCAAAAATATAATCAACAATTTGATTATATTTCCATGAGTGTAACCCATCATTTCAAATTCTACAGACTTAACTCCGGAGAGCCGCCGTAGAGTAGGTCAAACGGGAAATACATCCTTGAATCCTATCGCTAGGAAGTCAACCTTGTTATTAATTCGAAAGAACACTTTCCATAGGGAGTGCGGAATCGATGCCGCCGAGAAGCCCCTTTCGAATCTCACGGTGTTGAACTAATGATGGAGACCAGTGGGTCGTATTGTCATATAACCCTCTCCCACTCATTATTTTACAAATATGTATTTTGTTTGAAAAACATCTCATGATTTTCAAATTGAAAAATAAACAATTCATTTTTCGGATATGTGAAATTCTAAAATTTAACTCTTAAATTCAATTTCACATGTAACATTATTTTGCAAATCTATTTTGCAACTTAAATCAATTTAATCATATTAAATCGATTTTCAGCGCATGTTTCTTATTTTATTTTATTTTTCTAAAACACTTTTATAATAAATAAAATAAACAATAACGAATGTGCGTGTATGCATGGCATGTTATATAACATATGAGTAGGCACATTATTTCATATGGCATGTTATATGCATGGACATATAATATATAATTAACAACATAAAATATAAATATATGCAATCAACTATTGAGATGGATTTGACCGGGTCCCATGGAAAAATAAATTACAACTCAATCAAATCGAATAAATAAATAATTACAATAATTATATTCTACCGTTACATCAACGGGTCTTCGATTCTTGAATTCTTTATTCTTCGGCTTCATTCTTTGCCTCCAGGTTGGATTTCACCTTCCTTGGGATCCGAAACTTTTCTGGGCCCATCAGCACGCTTTACGAGGGTTTCAGAAACTTTCAGAATCAAATCCTGAACCTGGGCCACCAGCCGCACTGGAGCGTGCTGGGCCGCGGCCTGGTTCGCGCCCTGGCTGCGTCCTAGCCACGCGCTGGGGTGCGCAGGGGCCGCGCTGGGGCGCGCGCTCTGGCCGATTTTTGGAAATTTTCTGGGCAGTTTTTTGGGCTTCTTTGAAGGCTTCAAACTTGATCTTCAAGGCCTCCTTTTTTATTCAAAATCAAAAACCCTAATTCTATCCAAATCCTAGAATTACAATAATTCTAATCCCGAATTAAATTACAAATAATTTATTAACGAATGAATATAAGCGATCCATGGAACCATATAATTAACGACCAAATCCACCATCCATACATTCATCATCATGAATCAAAAATAAACATCCATAAATGCAAGTGCCTACTCATCACATACATACATAATTAAATATCACATATTTAATATCAATTATGATTATCAAATAATCGAAGTATAAATTAATATCGTCTATAGACCGCTCTGATACCAACTGTTGGTTGCCGAATCAAATTCGGCGGCGAAAGCGTGGCGGGAAACAGCGGATCGTGTATAACAAAAATTTTCACAAAACTTTTGAGATACTCTATACATTATATTAATTTATCCACGAATAAATTAATCACATTAATTTATATTATTCAAGGATCAACCGAAAAATACCTGGTAGCCGACTCGGATGATAACTTCAATTTCTTTCACCACGAACAGTCCTTGCTCCAAGCTTTGTGTTTAGAATACCTAAGTCTTCCACGTCAATTCCTTGATTCCACATAGACGTGTGTGTGGGCACACATGAGACAAAACAGGTTTCTTAAACACTCGAATTTTCACAAACACCAACGCATGCACGATGTGAAATTTTTAGAAAAAAATATTTTGCACTCTTTTTTCCTCTATGAGAAAATTCGGCCACCACTGATTTTAGGGCTGAAAATATGTTTTAAAATTGTATCTACAATTTTCTATCTTTCTCATATTTAAAGAGTAGAAGTCAAACTTCAAAATAGAATCAAATCCTTATCTCCAATTTTGAATTTGGAATAAAAAATCCCTTCCCCTTATCCACTTAATGGCCGGCCACACTCTAGGGTTTTATCCATGTGTGTGGCGCCTCTATCAGATAGGGAAGGAAGAGATTTTATCCTTTATCCAGTAGTCTAATTTTAATTCAGATTCAAATTCGAATTTAAGTCAAACTTAAATTAATTTGAATTCTAAATTGAACAACTTATCAAATAAGTTTAAATGGATAAATCTAGATATGTTCAAATTCAAATTTAAATAATCACATTATTTAAATAATAATTAATTCTCAATTAATTATTTTCGAGTATTTAATTTTAGAATTCTGTAATTCTAAAATTCCCATTTTACCCTTTGTGTCTAGTAGAATTACAAGGACGACGTGGGGACTAATGGACCTATAATCCTGAGCTCCAATAAAATTAATAATTAATTAAACACTTTAATTAATTAATTAATTCTATTAATTCCAATAGTTACTCCACTATAAACTTGGAATTGTACTCACGAAATTATAGACATTAATTACTTCTAAAGTGCGAAGTGTCCATTTGATATAGTCATTACATATAGATCAATCCTCCATAAATAATTCATAATTAGAGTCAGGTAGAATCCGTTAACCTCTCTAATTACATCTTTATCCTTGAGTACCATTGATTCTCTAATGGATAGTGATTCATAAAACACATTCATGAACCAGAGCGCTCTTACTAATCTAAGTACCGAATCAACACTCAAGAGAATTATTTATCTGCTTCTTTCTCAAGAAGGAATGGATTCCATCTTGTATAATAACATTCTCAGCTACCTATTTCATTATGTCTCCAAAATACAAGGAATACGATTTAGGGTCTCGGAATCCGTACCGAGTAAATGAGAAGACATAAATCCATAAATAGGAGTTTGTTAAGAACTCAGGATTAAGATCATCATATATATGACCATCGGTAGACTCAATTAGAATTTCTATGCTTAACGGAAATTATTAGAAATTCATATTGTGTCTGCGTCCATGTTCCACATAATCTCATTATGCGAAATACACTCATTCAATATCTCGCCATATTAACAGTGCGGATAACACCGTTCCATTCTAAATGGGAATGACATGTATTAATAATGTTTTAATTAAAGATTCTGAACTTTTATTAAATTTATTATGAACAATTACTTTTGATTATTATCCTTAAACATTATCCTCTCGTATACAACACTTATATACCATGTTTAAGGTTACATAAATAATCAAGGAATTTTATTTGATATTCATAAAATATTCATAAATATATGCATATAAACTGATGAATAAATTCTTTTATTAAATGAATAATAAATATCCTTTTACATCTCATGCTTCTAGGACACTATTCCCAACAAGTACACTCTCACCTGCAACATGAATTGAAGAATTGAGAAGTATATGATTTTGATGTTTATGATGATGTTATGACACCTTTAATATTTCATATGATGACGTTTTGAAGAAAAATGTATATATGTTTTTTTATATTTTTAAATGGCATTGTACACCCTTGATGGTGACCGGTGAGCGGTCTTATTGCTACGGTTAGTATGGGATTTGCTACTCCATGCTTTTTGTGGCCAGCGCGCTATGATGGTACAACGTCGAGACCAATATATGATGGATTTTGAAGTTTAAACATGTTCAAAAATAATTATTCACATGATGATGTTTATTGTTGATGAATAAAAATGTTCATTTAAATTTGTGAGAATTAAGTGTCTTACTAAGCCCTTGCTTATATAACTTATTTCATGTTGAAGACAATCTAAAGGGTAAGATGTAGCCATGGAGAATATTGGAGCGGATGCAAGCTATGCGTGATAGGAAAACGGGAGAAACGATCATGGAATGAAAGTGTTTAATGTTAAACAAAGTTTTAGTTTTTACTTTTATTGTTTTGGAACTTTGGTTTATGGTGGTTTTGATTTGAAGAATATTTTAGACTTTATAGATTTTAATAACTAAGTTGAACCGAAGGTTATTTTATTTTTCTTTGAGGAAGTTCAAAAATTTTAAAGATAATATGTTTAAAAAAAATTTAGGTTTTTCTTTAAGTCATTCAAAGTAAAGTGTTTCAAAGTTAACGATTTTTCATATCCTTTAAGAGGTAAATGTTTAAAAGTTAAGATAACTGTGACGGTCCATGAGGGGTCGTTACACAGACACATATATATATATATATATATAGTATATATGTAAACTTGAAAAAATATTTACACTCTCGTATAGTGTTTTTTTTTTTTTTTTTTTTTACATCTTTTCCCGTATTTTTTTCATTATGCTCTATTACCTATTGACCTTTTTCTTTTCGTTCATTTTATTTAACTTCCCTCTTGCCATTGCTTACTCACGTTTGTTACTGTTGCCGTCTTGAGGTTATTGTCGTTTTAGTATTCATGTTCTCTTTCTATTGTCTTCGCTTTCCTCTATTTTTGTCGTTCATTTATATTGATGTCACCTTTTTGTTATTGTTTTTTTATATGTTTCTTCTTAATCACTGTCGTTTATATATTGACGAAAGTTTTGGTATTGTTGTTCTTGGAGGTTCTTGGGCCTTTTTAAGTTTACGCTGCCCTCCACCAGTTACGACTATCTTAGTTTTGTTCTGAAGATACTCCTTGGTGCAACTCTTTAGTTTTTTTGTTGTTTCATTACCTTGTGTTATTTAGTTGTCGTTTTGTGATTTCTGTTCTCGTTTTTGTTATAATAGGGCTTATGGTCCTTGTTTGGGTTTGAAAGAACATTGTAATTTCATCCTTTTTTTCCTGGAACTTTTTTATTATTACCTTAACATTTTGAAACCCTTACATAGTATTATTGAGTTTGATTTGTTCTGAAAATAGAAGAATTATTAATTAAAATGTCAAAACTGTATAATTTATTAACCGAGTAAAATATTGATTTAGTTTTGGGGTTCAAAGAAACCCAAAAGCATGGAAAACACATACCCACACGCACACAAATAAATCAATACTTATGAAAAAAATAAACAATGACAAGCCAAAATAACTCGATTCACAAATAATAGTAATTGAAATCATAATTGATCATAAATAAAGACATTATTCCAGTGAAAATTGTCGAGATTAGAAGGTTTAAGAAATCTATAAGAGAGTGATCATAAAGTTCAAATCTAGAGAAAATAAAAGATGTGCAAAAAAAAAAAAAAAAAAAAAAAAAATTAGGAGGATATTGAGATAAGAGACTACAGTAAAATAGATAATGAAGCTAAAAAGAAATACATGGAAAAATTAAATTACCAAAAAAGAAGAAAATAGAAAAAGATAAAAAGTCATTTCTAGAATATAATGGTAGATAAATAGAGTTAAAAAATGAATTAAAAAAAGTAAAACATAAAAGTAATAGAGTTAAAAGAAATAAGGATTAAAATAGTTTTAAGGGTGACAAACTATATATAAGACAAATGGAGTAAAACAAAAGGGAAGAAAAGTAATGCAAGGGAAAGGAAGGAAAAATAAACGTTAAGAAACTAACAGAAGCAAACAAAAGAAAGAAAGGGCAAAAAACAGAAAAAACAACTAACAACTCCAAAACGTCCAAAACGACTAAAATTGCTACATGAAGTGCCTTTTTACTCTTTTATATGCATATCATACAAGAAAAGGGACATTTTTTTTGAGTACGTTAATATATTAGTAGGTTAAATTTTTTATCCGTCAAATATATAAAATCATATAAAAATAAAAAAATATATATAATTTTAATGATTAAAAAAATCCAACCTACTAATACTCTAAGCGTATTAAAAAATCTCTCTTAAGAAAAAGCTTTACCAGAAAGACCCCTAAAAACTAAAGGCTCACAAAATCTACACCACTGATATGATTGACCGTTACATGATATATGTGCCACTTGACTAGTATAACAAATTTGGTGTTCATGAAAAAAGTAAAGGGCAATAGTTCATTTGTAGGACAAGGCGCCACTTCTTTTAGGACTTTATCAAACAGTGCCAATTGTTGCTTCCATATATAATTCCAAAAGCAACAACATTCAAACCCCAACTTTAGCTCCACCTAAACTCCCTTTTCCCAATACCAAAAAACAAAAGCATATTGACCCCACTACCCCCCACCACCTCAATCAAAAGCCTCTTTTCCACTTTACTTAGTTTAATAGACTTCCTAATTATTTAAACAAACAACCTTCTTATCTTTTCTTCTCCATTGCTTTCCCTTTCACTGCTTTCATTTTGTTCTTGAACATTTCCACAACATGCTCACCCTTCCTGCTCCTCCGTCTCCAAGTCCTCAGTCACCATTACCACTGCCACCGCCACCGTCACCGTCACCGCCGCAGCCACAAAAGCATGTCACACCAGTGTCCCTTAACCAAATCATCATATCAAAGCAAGCTCATGCGAATAGTGAGACAAGAGCCCCCAAAACTTCAAACATTATCCGCACCAAGAACTCAACAAAGCAGTCAATACTCAGGCAAACCCAACCCCACCGGACCAACCCCTTAGTATGGTGCTGCGCAATTCTTTGCCTCATATTCAGCCTCCTCCTCATCTTCTTCGGTATCTCGACTCTCATCATCTTCCTAGTCGTGAAACCAAAAACCCCACTCTTCGACACCCCAAACGCGCGCCTAAGCACCATCTACTTTGACTCGCCTGAGTACTTGAACGGAGACTTCACCTTCCTCGCAAACTTCTCAAACCCTAATCGAAAACTCGACCTAAGATTCGAGTACTTAGCCATAGAGCTTTACTTCGCGGACAGGCTCATATCGACTCAGTCTCTTCAGCCATTTACTCAAAGGCCTAGAGAAACAAGATTGGAGGCAATTCACTTGATATCAAGCTTGGTTTACTTGCCTCAAAACCATGCAGTGGAACTTAGAACGCAAGTCCAAAGCAATAGAGTTAATTACAATATAAGAGCAACTTTCAGGATTAGGGCAACACTGGGGATTTTACACGTTTCTTACTGGTTGCATAGTAGATGCCAACTGCAAATGTCAGGTCCTCCTACAGGTATCTTAGTTGCTAAAAGCTGCAGAACAAAGAGATGAAGATTTTATTACCGAGTCTTTCTGCGGTAGAGCCTCCTACCGACAGTGTATGTTTTCTAAGCGTCGAGTCTTATCCAAAACACTCAAATAAAAAATATGCTGAAAACAGAGTTCTATCGGTAGCACGTTTTTTCCAGTCCTACTATAGAAATCTCTTTATATTATAGGATAATCTTGATCTTCTGCCTATTTGATCTACTTTGATTGAGATGTATATGTATACATGTCTAAACTACTATCTATATATATATGAACACAGAATTTTTTCAAGCAATACATCGAATCAGGAAACAGGGTCTTTGTCAAATTAATATGTTCTTGCCGTTGTAATTAATTTGGTTTTTAGCACTTATGCTTATTGAACTTTTTGTGATTCGATATTTATGTTTTAAATGTTCTTTCGTGACAAATTAGTTCCTGAATTTACAGGCGAAGTAATAGCTCATTAAATTTTTTTTTCAAGAAAGTAAATAAAAGAATTCAATTGTTTATACTTTATCGGAGTTAAACTCCATGGATTTTTGGATCTAATCAAGGAATGAATTTCTAAAAAGGAAAAACAAAGTTTCATAGTGGCTAAAAAAATACTATAAATATGTTTAAAATTTTGGTCCATAAATAATTCGCATTAATTATTGATATTTTATAAATTCAATGATTAAGTTGCCAAAATAAATTAAGAACGAGAGTATATCAAACCACAACAAGCATTAGATGTCAAAAATTCTTTATCATTTGGATGCTAATCCTTGTTGGCTGGCTAAGACCACACAAGAGAAAGTAAGCAAAAACCATCAAAATTAAGAAAATAACTTGAGATGTATAAAGAGATAATAAAAGGAGTGCCAACATGATAAGCTCAAACCATCCCCACCCAGGAGGAGAAAAGAAGAAACGGCCAAAAAAAAAAAGCCAAAAAGGGAAGCTCCATTATTCGGGTTTTAAATTTAGAAACTTTTTTTTTGGATTACGATGTAGTAAAGCTGAAAATGTGGAAAAAGTTTAGTCGGTCATGGACATGAAGAATCAACTAGAATCCTATGGTGATTTCCTTGTCATAGCATTTTTTCATTTTTAATTTGGATGCATAATTCAATAATGACTACTATAATGTTATTTTAAGTATCTTTTTCTTGTTTCTTTCTGTATTTCTCAATAATAACATATCACGTTATGAGTTTTTAATTAACGTGACCAGAATTTTTAATTGACGTATCACAATATTACTCAAATCAATATGGTGGGACATAAAAGAGAACAAAAATAAGAGAAAACATGAATTAGTTCTCAGGTGCATGGATTAAGTTTCATTTGAATGGAAACTCAATTCAAAAGGGTGTCACAATGCGACTCAAATCTTATTCAAATAACTAACTGATAAACGAAATAAATTTCAATCAGTTAATATTATATAAAATTAATATGGATACATTTTTTTTACAAATTTAATTTCAATAAATGAAAAACTAATAAAATTATTGATTTAAATTCACGGACGAAATAAAAATAAATAGATTTAATTTCAATAAATGAAAAAACTAATAAAATTATTGATTTTAATTCACGAACAATATAAAAGTAAATAGATTGATTATGTTAGTAGAATATTAATACTCAAATTAATTATATTAGTTGTGGCAATATTCATGTAAATAATGTTTTTATTTTAAATGGATAATATGCGGGTCAACACAAACATAGCTCATACCGTTACTTTTTAAGATATACCGTAACACTTCTAAAAGTAACTCTGTTAAGGCCTCGTTCATTTCACTGATTCAAGTTTTTCATTTTAAGTTTTTACAGTAAAAAGCTCTTGAAAATGTCATATCTAACTTTTTCTGCTACAGTAAAAAGCTCTCAGAAAATATCACATCTCAACTCGAATTGAAAACTCGAATCCGTGTAGTGAACGAGACCTATGATTCAACACCATCATCGTGGAATAAGCGGATGTCCGGTTAGCTATTGCAACTAGTTGGTAGAGTCAACTAAAATAAAACCATATACCAGAATAACATAATCTATTGGACAAACCAAATTGGCTTTCGTTTCTAAGGAATCCCAAAAAAGAGCTCCACCAACTAATTTAGTTGCTACCAAACCAACTTCGTTGCTTTGTAGGTTTGGTTAAGTTTTGTTTCAAAGGATTCTCACTGGCTTTAACATTCTTTGCCCTTGAAAATGTCTCATGTGAGCTTATGTATCAATTAAAATAAAATATTTTCATTTGATTTTAGACCCAGTTATCAATTTTATAATCATATAGCATAATTTTCATAAATTAAAAATAAAAAAAAAATGATACTTTAAATCGTTACAACTTTGATGAGGTCATGCTTGATGTTTGGTTGGGGGTAACGGAAAATGGACAAAGGAATGGAATAGCCATTTAATTTTTACCATTGTTCGCTTGGTTTTATCTTGTCTTTCTATGCTAGGTCTAGCCATTTCACACCGCGGAATGACAAGTCCTGAACAAGTATATATTTCAACCCAAAATCAACTTTTGAGAACCCAAATTATTCTCATTTATTTTTGCTAAATCAATCCGAAAAGATCAGAGCTCGAAATTAACTCGACCGATCACCGATCGAGCAACCTAGTCCGACAACGTTGCCCGTGAGGATCACATAGTCACCAGTTTACACAAAGGAAAAGCAAACTGAATTAAGCAATGCTCGACTTTCCTTGCTGAGTTCAGGAAAATGACTTGCAACAACAATTATTATCAAGTGAAATTCTCACTCTTCCTCTATGTCAATCCTACAACCCTCTTCAATTCTAAACCGTCAAATATTCATCCAATAACATTTATTTAATACTTTTCTTTTCTTTTTTTTTTTCCTTTTTGATATAATTTTAATGTGATCTGACAATCATACGCACAAGCTCGTAAGATTTTTTTGCTCTTTTATTTTTGCGAATTCTGTGTGCTTATTTCAAGCGCGAAGGCTAGCCAGATGCATTAAGACGTTAGAGTTGGGCATGAAGGTTTCATAATAAGATCTCCATTCTTCAGCTCTGCATAAGTTTTGCTTGATAATTGATTTTTCCCATCTACTAATATATTCCATCTTATCTATATTCCATCTTATCTAGTGGTCTATTTAATATGTTTCTTTTCAATATTTTTATATTAGTTTGTTACATAGTCAATTTTAGCATTCCTTTTATTAGTTAGTTCTCCACGATAATGTACTACGTATATTTATATATAAAAAATACCACAAATTCGTCACCCCTTTTTCGTCACCTACTAACTCATATTGCTTATTGCTCGCGGAGATATCAAAGTCAAATGCCAGAATAAACTTATCTATCACAAATTAATATCCAGTTGGCTTTTCCCTACAAGGACGCAATGTGATGAAATGTTTTTTTTTTTAGTTATGATTGTATGTAAATCATTATTTTTTTAGTTCACAATCACATTGATGATGAATTGTTATATCTAACCAATTATTTTTTCTTTTTTCAAATTTTATGTTTGGAAATATAAACATAGGAAAATAGTCTTTCATTTTTGTTTTCAATGAAAAACAGAACCAAACACGATTTCAAAACCATTTCTAACCGCCATAATTCGCAAAAGATAAGAAAACACTCCCAAAAAATGCTATAGAATTAAACCCAAGAGGTTAGCTCAATGATGAAATCGACTCGGTGTCTCGAGAAGCATTAGGTCATAGATCTCGTAGATTAGTCAGGACAAAGTATCCGACACATTGACTGAAATCGACTCAATGTCTCGAGAAGCATTAGGTCATAGATCTCGTAAATAAGTCGGGACAAAATATCCGACACTACGGTTATCCAAAAACGAAAAAAAAAAAAAAAAAGCCACAGAACGTAGAAAAGGGAGCGAGTGGGACATCCTTTGTATATCTGAAGGCAGCTAAATCATCCCCAGGCACAGATTTAACTCTCGAAACCATTTTATACATCCAATCTTTTCAACAAAAGAAACTTCTCAACATATGATTTCATTATAAACTATTTACAACTTTAGTATTACATTCTTCTGACTATACTTTCATGTTTTGGTATGTTGACCATTGACTTCAAAAATGGTTTGCAGCAACCACAACATAACCCAGATGAAGCTTCTTAATAAAGTGAACAATTGGGGGAAATTGCTACATAGTTAACACTGGAAAATGTAAACACATACAAAGACTGGTCTTTAGAGTACCTGCAAGAAGCAAACTTTATTCAAAGAATGCGACACTAACGACAATCTGAACGGCAAACAAAGCTCACATAACTTATGGAACTTGGTCAACTGAAGCATCTTAGGTCGTCTAAAACACACCAAGAGAGGTGGGATAGAGAGGAGTAGGCTTGTAAGAAATACAATTCGGGACATAAGTGGAGGTTCGACGTTTGGGAGGACGCTTTGACTCGATTGCCGGTTGGTTCAAGTATGCATACTTGCTTTTTGTCCACCTACATCAGTTTAATGAAAGATTTCCTTTAGAAAAAGGAGACAGAAACGACCCAGTTATGCAAGAATAACATCTCTTTTGACTTCTTTATTAAAGAAGGAAAAAAAAAAAAAAAAAAAAAACTAGGAAGAAGAAGATCAACTAACCAGTCCTTTATTCCCACGCGAATCTCATTGCAATTCTGATCCTTGTAGCCATCGTTAGCTGCGGCTGTGCTCTTCTCAAAATCTTCTTCTCCCTCATCCTTCAAGGACTCTTCAAAGTATTTGTAATCTTCTTCCTATATTGAAATAACAAAATCAAGATGTTCTAAAGCTTGGAGTTGGATGTAATCACTATTTCACGCATATAGAAAAGACCACAAATCCAAAACCAACATTAAACTCATAAAAGGAAGGAGATTTTCAACTGCAGAGAACTTGAAAGAAAACCCCTTTCATGTCTCCTCTGAAAGGGCTTTCTGATATGTAAATCCTAAAGCCAAGTTAGGTTCTTAGTGATGTTTCAATAGGCTCTATAGATCTCAGTAGAATTCATGGTTGTGCTCTGCAAGCGGAAGGATGCATATACGAAATCTTAAGCTTTTCATATAAAACTCTTTACCGAGAGATTACGGGCCCTGATGCGTGCAGCAGCCTTGATAGCAGCAAAGAGATGCTCTTCTTCCTTGATGCGTTTCTGCCTCCAGAACTTGGCAATTTCTTGCTTTGTCAAGCTCTCCGGAACTGCCTTCCTAGCCCAGAACCAGGGAAGTGGTGGAGGGGGCGGCGGCAGAGGCGGAGCCGCCTGTTCTATCTTTGCAACACCAAGTCCACAGTCGTCCCTTACCTTTTCCATGGCACACACCTCTTTGGCTAACTCACTTGATAATCTTCTAGTTCAAGCAGTGTGAGATCCCAATAAATGGTGAGAGAAATGAACATCAAACGGTCCAAGATGAGCTTCAACTTCCATAACCAATCTCCATGAGCTACTGATCCAAACTAACATTCAAAACATATAATGGTTCCCAATAATCAGCTTTGTTATATTCTCCGACATATTATATGAGGGAGACTGTTTAGCGTTAGTTAGCTGATGGAAAGAGAAGGTGCTAAAAGACAAGGGCAAATTGACTGGTAGTTGCAACGTGACATATTGAATAAGAGCTGACAAATGACCGGATATAAAATTCTCAAACTAAGAACTACAAATAAATGACGGAGAGCCCAAATAATTATACTCGGCAAGTGGACAGAAAAAAATGTATATTATACACAACTACGCTAGATACTTTTAAAAGCCCAAAGGGTCAATATGTAAAAACTGCATTTTAGAAGGTTCAGAATAAATTAACTTAACCATGAGCTTGGCGTTACAGTAAACAGCACTAATGGTTATAACATGAAACTCCAGTAATAGTACTTAATCAAAACAAGGTAGAGAACAAGAGGATGAAATATCCTCAAAAAAATACACCGAAAGGGAGAAAAAAAAAAAAAAAAAAAAAAAAAAAAAAAAAGAGCAAAAGAAAAAGAAAAAAAAGAAGAATCAAAAACGAAAAAAGCAACACAATAAGCTTTAGCAAAGTAACAAACCCCAGAAACTAGCAGAACTCATTTTAGTACAATAAGTTATAGTACTTCATTTTGGTACACCTGAAAAGTCATGAGCAAAGTAGAGAGCTCTTCCAATCTTTGTTTCAAGATATGCCAATTCAAAAATTCCTTGCAGAATATCAACCTCAAAACCAAGCCATAACATGAACATAAGGAACAAAACCAGAATAGTACAATATAAAGATCCGCAAGATATGTCTCGATTGTCATAACTCATTATTGCTTTTATAAAGATTCAATAGAGTATGTTTACAATCTGACTAAATCATTAAAAAAAAATCAAAATACTATGAGTACAATGCTTTCAATAATCCAAAGCAAGTAACTTTCGCTAAACAAAAATTGAACCTCATTTTTCTTTTCTTCATTGCCCACCAATTTCAGAAGGCGTCTTTGCCACAATTGACAAGGCGTGGAGCCCACTGTCCAACTCCTCCTGCAACAACCCATAAACAAACCTATGCCTCTTCACCAAACTCTTCCCTTCAAACTCCTTTGACACAATTCTCACATTGAAATGAGTTTCTCCATCATCATTTCCTCTCACCCCAGCATGCCCAGCATGCTGATATGATATATCATCCACTTCCAACTCCACAGGACTAAGCTCTTTCTCCAATTTCTCCCTAATCCTCATTCCCCTGCTTCCCAAATTCCCCGAATTCGCCCCAATTTCGCTGCTCACATTCGTTCGAACCGCCGAACCCTCAGATTTCTCTCCCAAACCGGAACTTTCGACTTCATCAATGCTTTTCAGCTCCGAATTCGGCCCAATTTCGCTCCTTCCGCTCGTTTCCACGCCCACTCGACCCTCAAAACCCTCAATTTTCTCTCCAAAATCGCTTTTCGCCTCCGAATTTGAACTTCCCTTGCCCTTTTCGGCTTCCACGAGCAACTCGAGTGCCTTTCTCTGCATCAACTTTAACATGTTCAAGAATCCATTATTCCTCGACGGCGTCAAGCTCTGCTGAAGCCCTAACAGCACAACGAACTCCGGCGAAATCCTAACCACCTCCTCCGCGGGCCGACCGGACAATCCATTAACTAGCAGAGCCGCCAGTCCCTTGGTGAGTACCGAATCCGAATCCGCCTCGAAAACCACGTTCCTCTCCGAATCAAGGTAAGCCCTTACCCATACCTGCGAAACACAACCTTCGACTTTATTCTTCCTCGTCTTATGAACCTCCTCCAGAGGCTTCAGGTTCCTGCCGTAGAAGAGAAGCTGCTCGTACTTCGCCTTCGGCTCCTGTACGGACTGGAAGAGCCGTACGATTTCTCGAAGCTTCGGAGGGAGTTCTTCCTCGGCGGCTTGCAGTGAAGTCGGGCTTGGAGATGAGACCGAGACTGATAGTGGCGGCGGATTGGCGGCGGCGATTCTCTCGAAGGTGATTCGTCGCGAGAAGAGGAAAGATTGGGGGTTTGGGGATCTGTGGGGGAGGAAGGAGGAGGTTGGGATTTTGGTGGTGAAGAGACGGAAGGAGGAGGAAATGGAAGAACAAGAGGACATGGTTTTTCTGAGTTTTTCTTGCTTTGTTTTCTCGGAGTTTCGCGACGATTCTCGGAATCCAAACAGAGGGGAAAAGAAAGATTTGAGCTGCTTTTGATTGTTTGGAGAGAGAAGAATTCGCGGTCAGGATTAATGAACTGAACAAAGGACAGAGGCACAGAGCTTATGAAAGTCGTATTAAATCGACATGTTTAGTAGATGAGATGACATGTCGTTTGAGAAGCATTAAATAAATTGTATAATACAATAAAACGACACGTCGCTTTTTCCGTACATTGTATAACTAGCTAATGATACGTGCCAGTTAAGGGTCCGTTTAGTTTGTTGATTCGAGTTTTTAATTCGAGTTAAGATGTGATGTTATGTGAGAGCTTTTTACTGTAGCAAAAAAGTTAAATGTGACTGTTTCTGAGAGCTTTTTACTGTAGCAAAACTCGAATTCTAAACTCGAATCGGCGAAATAAACGGGGCCTAAATATACGTATTGTTTTACAGACCATAATTTATTTTTCAAAGATGACGGTTTGAAAGCCATTATCACGTATTAGGGGAAAGCTTTCACTTCAATTTATTCACATAGTCAGTAAATAGTAAATAAGGTTAGTTTATTTTACCGATTTAAAATTTTATTATAGTAAAAAATTTTTAAAAATAATCACGTTTAATTTTTTTATTATAGTAAAATGTTTCATATAAAATCACATTTTAATTTAAATTAAAAATTTAAATCAGCGAACTAAATGAGTTTTAAAATATACTTACTTTCACACTTATTTAATCGTTGCTTATTTTATTTCTATTAAGTTTTGCTTTTAATTGAAAATTTTTTTTATGAGTTGGAATTTGTTAGTGATAATATTTGTTTATATATACATTGAATGGAAATGAAAATTTGTTATTCAATTAATATAAATGAAATTTTAGGCAAAAAAAATACTTTCTTCCTACATAATTCACAGTGACTATTTCTGCTTCAATATAATATTTACTTAAAAATATTAGTAAGTTAATCATGTTCTATTATATAGAACAAAAAAACATATAATGAGTTATTTTATTTATTTTCTAAATAAGAAATAAATTAAACAAACACATAAAAAATTTCCACAATAAAACAAAGAGGTTCTCTCATTTTTTTTCTCTTAACAATAGCAATCGATATTTTTCATATGTGACTAACAGAGGTTTAATTGTTAAAGACATGTTTCATAATGCAAACATAATGAAATTAAAAGAAATAAAAAGTAATGTGTACTCGGTTACGATTTTTATGTATTTTTAAAAAATTGTGTTAAATGATAGTTTAAAATTCCTTTCATACCAGCAGTCAATTTATAAATTCCTTATTTTATACACAGAAAGTACTTTTCTATTTTCATTAAAAAAATAATTTTCTATTTTTCTTTTACTGTCCAATAAATGAACTGATTATCAAATCATTCTAAAAAAACATATAAAAAATAAATAAATTCATATAGAGAAAAGAAGTTACATAATAAAAAAATAAAAAAACATAAGACAAATAAAATTCATATTTACATAGACACCTTAGACATAAGGAATATAATTTTGTAATTTACATGCGTACATGGATAAACAACAAAAAAATAATAGAATTTGCTCAAACACAAAAGGAAAGGGGAGAAAAAAATAAAATTAAAGAAAAGAGAGGGAGAATATTGGAGAACGATTTGCATGTAAAAAACATGAATATACTCGGCATAATTGGTGTGAGGTATATGCACATCTTCTTTCATGTGAAAATTAGAATGTTTATTACTTTGGTATTATCGTATAATATGCATATTTCGTATGCATGAAACGACATGATGTACTCTTTTTAACACTCAACTAACTGAAAACCAAAGCAAACAAACTGATAGATCAGTAGTAAGTTTAAAAAGTTTTAAAAATTTCTAACAAAATGAGATTGGAGATATCCAAAATGAGGTTGGGGATGAGGTTTGGGGGCATTAGTTAAAGTAACTGAAACCTTTATTTGAGACTCAAAGAATTTTTTTTTTTTTTTTTTTTTTTTAGGAAAAGAAAAAACATGGATTAGATTAACCAAACAAATGTATGAATTCAAGAGAAAGGATAAATATTGGGATAACATTAAGCCTAGAATGTGGGCAACTTCATTTCCAAATCTGAAAAAGGAAGGTCGGTTCTCCTCAATGCTAAAAAGAAGAGTCCTGCTATCTTCTACAAACGGTTGGTCATTAGCTAACAGAGAATTATCATTGATCGCGTAAATTACGGGCTCGTTTAGTTTGCTGATTCGAGTTTTTAATTCGAGTTGAGATGTTATTTTATGTGATAATTTTTTACTGTAGTAAAAAAATTAAATGTGATTGTTTTTTAGAGTTTTTTACTGTAATAAAACTCAAATTTTAAACTCAAATCGGTAAAATAAACGGAACATACATCAGTTGCATCACTTTCAACACAATGCACACTCCAAGCCTTCTCAATGGGAAAACTATTGAGTTTTTAGAGACTCGTAGAAAAGTCTATAATCATTCATTAGGTAAACTATTCGATTTCATTTGACAAAACAAATCTACGGAGTTCTTTTAAGCTTTCTTGATCATCTAAGTGCTTTAAATCCTTTATATATGGCATGATATCCAAACCATCGTTTTTCCCCAAAACAAAAAAGCTGTCTGCATAACATAATTTCTAATTAGAGTCTAGAAATAATATAAAGTGTTCCCATCATGAGAAAAAGCTGCCTGCATGTTAGAGTGAACTATTGTTAGGTAATTTGATATTATGTCTCACCAATATAAAGTAAACTACCAATATGTACTCGCGAAAACTACTGGCTGCAACTATTAAAAATAAAACAAAAAAACACACAACAGATCGAAAATGCTTAGATGAACAATCTATCCAAATGTTTATATCTGTGTATTCAGAATTACCAACAAACACACCAATGTTATAGCCTTAGATTTCAGACTGTCTATCCTGTGTGGGATAAAAAGAAAATGTTGCGGGCCATAACTGGCGGTTTCACTTGGAAGTCTTAGAATTTAGGTCTCGTTTATTTCACCGATTCGAGTTTTTAATTTTAGGTTTCTACAATAAACAGTTCTCAAAAAATGTCACATCAAAATTTTCTACTAAAGTAAAAAGCTCTCAGAAAATGTCACATCTCAGCTCGAATTGAAAACTCGAATCCGCGAAGTCAACGAGGCCTTAATAATCTAGCTCTCCCAAGTCTTTCAAAGCAAGTACTTATGAATTTAATAATGTAGCTCTCCCAAATCTTTCAAATTATATGTTTGAAATCTGTAAACTACCTTTATTAAAACTACCCTTAATGAAATTTTAGGTTTTAGGGGCAGAGTGCTCCCCTCCCCGAGCATTTTTTTTTTTTTTTTTTTTTTTTAAAAAAACAATTTGTTCCTTAGTTTTGCCCCCTTAAAGATTTCTAATTTTTACATTTGTATGATTCTTTTTTTTTTTTTTTTAAGTTTCGATTATACCTCAAATTTTGACGTTATTAAGTGTCTTTGTATTTTAAACTTGAAATACAAATAAAGCAAAAATCAATGACAGAGGTTAATAAGTTTGTGGATTGCCGGCTTTAAAAAGTTATTAAACTTAATTGCAAACATTGAAAATGTGAATAAAACATAGGGAGAAAGAGATAAATAGGCCAAAACTTGAGATGAATTAAAATTAACAGGCCAATAGTTTACATAAGTTAATAAATAGGCTAAATTACTGTTTTCGTCCATAACTTATCTAGTTATGAACCATAACTTCACAAGTTATTGTCCATAATTATCCATAACTTATCTGGCTATGAACCATAACTTGACAAGTTTGTCTATAATTTATCTGATTATGAACCATAACTTAATAAGTTATGGCCTATTAATTTCTATAACTAAAATTTAACCTATATACTTTCTTAAACTTTTCATATTGGCCTACTTTCTTAATAGAAATAATTGCATTAGTATTTTGGTTCAAAATTTTGGTTTGGTTCACGCCTGTCTGAAAAAAGTTCCTGACTTCACCACTCATGAGATAAAATCAAGATCAATTGGCCGAACATTATAAACACAATTTGTAGAACATATACATCAATTAGAGAGAACATGATCAAGATGAAGAAAAGAAGAAAGACAAAAAGAAAAAGAAAAACCCACAACTTCTAAACCACTCAACGAAAAATTGTATATTTCCCAAAACCTCATATATATATATATATATATAGAGAGAGAGAGAGAGAGAGAGAGAGAGAGAGAGAGAGAGATCATGACATCATTTTAAGGTTAGTACTAATTAGTACTTGTAACCCTTAACAAACAAACTCTCAGAAGCAAGACCAGTGCCACTGCCTCCGGTGTAGTTGCCAAGAGAGGCCTCAGAATTGGCCTTGGCCCTGGCCAAGAATGCCTCCTGAGCCTTGCCAATGTTCTCCTTCTTCCCACCCCATGTCTTGAGTGTGCTCTGCTGAAGAGCTCGCCCGAATGAGAAGGACAGCGTCCATGGCTTCAACACCTCCAACTTGTTCATCGCATTGAGGTTGAACGTCGCCTCCTCCTCGCTCTGCCCGCCCGATAGGAACACTATTCCTGGCACTGCCGGTGGCACTGTCCGGCGGAGCGCTGTCACCGTGTACTCCGCAATCACCTCCGCTGCTACCTGTAAAAATTTCAAAATTTTTTTTTTAGTCTAACGTTAAATTGACATTTATTTTCAAAATAACTAACTAGAAGATAGACTTGCATGAAATGTATATTCAATAGTAGTGTTTATCGGTATTGACTGCATAATTAAATTTGATCTCAGCCAAAACGTTACAAAAATGACTTCTGTAATCATATAAACAATATATAGATGTATAGATGTAATTACTTAGCTTGGAGCTAGTGACAATTTTCAGTACCATTACTTACGCTCTTACCTAAAACTGAAATTCAAACATTTTCCAACCTATTGTATAGATAAAACCTCTCAACGTCCCACTTAATAGAATGCTTTTTTATTGACAAATTGCAAAGCTATTTTACAACTTTTTATTTTTATTTTTTTGGGTTTCAGCTACTCTTCTCTAGTTATTAGCTTAAAGCAATTTTTGTTATTGAAATAATAGTACTTATTATATGCAATAAGTTCAATGTAAGGCTTTATATATATATGATCTATTTTATATGAGTAATTATAATGCTTACACGACACCACAAATATCATTTATCATTTGTAATTATCGTTATTACATCCTAATTATCGTTATATATGATCTATTATATTAATCGTAGCTAGATATATAGTAATTTAAATTTAATTACAATTGAGGAATCTTTAATGCATGCATGTATGTTACCTTAGGGCTATCAGAACCTGGCGTGACCATGTTGGGTTTAAGGAGCGTGCCCTCAAGAAGCACATGATGATCATTCAGCGCCTTGTAGACCGCCGCGAGCACAGTCTCCGTGACGGCGGCACACTTCTTAATGTCGTGGGGCCCATCGGTGAGCACCTCAGGCTCGACGATGGGCACCAGCCCGTTCTCCTGACAGATGATTGCGTAGCGGGCCAAACCCTGCGCGTTCTGCTGGATGGACAACTCCGACGGCTCGGTGGGTCCGATCTTAAGGACGGCACGCCACTTAGCGAATCGCGCCCCGGCCTTATAGTACTGGCTGCACCGTGCGCCGAGCGAATCGAATCCCTGAGTGGTGGTCTCGCCGTTGGTTCCGGCGAGCTCTACGGTGCCCTTGTCGACCTTGATCCCCGGGACGACGCCGTTTTCCTCGAGGACCTCGACGAAGGGCTTGCCGTCGGAGGTTTTTTGGTAGAGAGTCTCCTCGAAGAGGATGACGCCGGAGAGGCAGGAGAGGGCGTTTGGGGAGGTGAAGAGGAGCTCCCTTAGGGCTTGGCGGTTAGACTCGATGTTCTCGACGTTGATGCTCGAGAGTCGCTTTCCGATGGTGCCGGTGCTCTCATCCGCCGCCAGGATACCCTTGCCGGGGGTGGCGATGTACTTTGCTGTCTTGATGAGTTCCTCTGAGGCAATTGATAAGAAATTGCATGAAATTAGTGTTTAGTAATTTTACGAATCTCAAAAGTATAGTACATGCCTTTCAAAAAAAAAAAAAGTATAGTACATGAAGTTTGTGATTGGTTCAAAAATGATATAATTATATTATAGTAATAGTTGTTAATACATAAGATTGGATATTTGTGCAATGCTAATACAATTACGTAGAAGTTGTTTATAATGGAAAGAAACAATATGAGATTAGATTTTGTAAATAGATGCAAAGTTAATTCTAAATTTTACTACTCCATGCCTCTCAAAATTAGTACATGTAATTTGTGATAGGTTAACGCTATATTGATATTATGTATGGATGCTTAATAATAATAATAATAATAATAATAATAATAAAGAAAAATAGCAAAGTTGTTTAGGAGAATGTATATTGTTAACTTCCGCTAGCTAAATTGTATACATGCTTGAACTGAGGAATTTTGACTTTGTTATGTTCATTGTAGTGCATTTTAATATAGGTTTTTTTTATTAAAAAAAAAAATTCTTTTATATGGGCATTTTGAGTGTGTATGTGTGTGTGTATGGGAAAAGATTTAAATGTAATTGAAATTCCTAAGATTTATTGCATTGTAGGAACAGTAGTTAAGTAATCATCTTCACAAGCTACTTGTCTACCTACTCGTCAAAAAAAGAGTAGCCATCGTTTGGAACTTTCAAGGCATCGTTGCCAAAAACCCAATATTCGTTACCTCTACTTACTTACAATGATCAACAGTTCCACTTTAGGCTCTTAATTAATAATAGCATTAGTACGGAAATGGAGAGAATTCTCGCTTACAATGCCTATACATACTAAACCAAATGTGTGTGTGTGTGTGTGTGTGTGTGTGTGTGTGTGTGTTAGAGAGAGAGAGAGAGAGAGAGAGAGAGAGAGAGAGAGAGAGAGAGAGAGAGATTGTGTTTACCAGCATACTTTCCAACAAAGGCAGACATGGTTGTGGCTTTTAGGATGGTTTTTGGATATTGTGTATAATATATCTATATTTTATGTAATTCAAAAGTACAAAAATTGCAGGACCAAAGAGCGAAAAACAACCACACACAAGCAACAATCTATATAGACAAAGCTCTCATGGAATATACCAACAAAATCCATCCCATACCATGCACCGCCACGTGTCACGAAATTAGCCCACCAAGGGTTATCATCCTCGGATAAAGCAACGAGTGATTGCTCTCATAGCCAAGTGGCCAATTATACATCCCTAGTTTTATCGCTCCATATTTACATGAGCTCAATAATAATGTGTGGAATATATGCTTAAAAGCTCCTCATCCGCTCATGGTTTGGAAAAACCTATTGGAAGCACTTGGAACAAAACCAAAATGACAATTTTTTGGATTCTACCAACTGCTCACAAGTTTGAGCCACTATTTTGGATTTTCATTCTTGTCCTAACTCGCTATGTTGCTTTCATAGCAGTTCTTTTAAATTTGCCACAACATTTGAAAAAAGAAAAAAAAAAAAAAAATTATAAAAGCATATTCAGACTATTGGTGTGAGTAATAAGGAAACTTCGTCATATTATTGTATGAGTAGAATAATATATTGGTTCATATATACATATTGCCATAAGGAGGCTAAACCTTCGTCTGCAAATATTGCCACTCCTTATATATGCCATACACATGTATAGCAGGGACCAATATTGGCCAAAAAAAATGTAATGGCCTAATATTTTGTCAATATCCAGCCCTTTTCATAGTATAAAGCACATAAATTAAAAGGCATTGGAGGAAGGGAAAATTAGGGAGAAGAGAAGAGAAGAAAAGAAAAACCCCCCAAAAGGTGCAAAGAAAGAAATATATATAAAAGATATAACAAGATTCTTCCAAGGAAGTCAAAAATTTTTCAACTCTTAAAGGAAAGTAGAAACCACCAGAATATTGGTCAAAAAAGCAAGTTCAGCTGATTTTCAGGGATTGCTGACGAGTAACGATAATGGGGTTGGACAAAATAGCAGATATATATATGTATATATAAAGTCCATTTTTTTTTTTTTTTTACTTCTGGAGGAGCTCAGCCACTTCTCTTTTGCTGGTTCAATCATCATCTGTTCCAAAATATCTGTCTCCAAACTCTCCCATGCCGGGTATGACCCGAAAATCACCATTCAAACCAATTTCAATCTCAGATGTCACAATCTTAATCCTTGGGAAGCTTTTGCACACCACATGTATACCCTGAGGTGCCTGGTGAACAAATTTGCAAAGTCATCATTACGTAGTAAAACTCTTGTTAAATGTAAATGATAGAGCTTAAAAATACCATATTGATATTGCGCAACTCCTAACTCTCAGAGACTCAAATCATATCTGTTGGAAAGTTAGGAAATAATATCCCATAGAATCAGGAAATTAGAATTTGAATATTTTCTGTTTTAGGTATTTCCGGATTTAGACTTTGTTTTCTTTTTCTGGTTCCTTAATTCTAGGAACCGGAGATATTGTTCTCCTCTATTTAACCTAATGTAACCTAATGCTATGTACAATAAGAAAGAAAGAGAGATTACGACTCTCTGGTTTTCCTCTTCAATCTGCCCCCTTTTTCTACATGGTATCAGAGCCTTAGGCTCCGATCTAGGGTTCTTCGATGGCAGGCCAGCAGAATTCATGGAAGACAGCACTAACCGGTGCAGCCAGCAAGGACTCAGCGGCGCCAGGGGAGAGTGCGGCTCCAGAAAGAACTGCGAGTTCAAACCTAAACTCCTCCATCTCATTCAATGGCATGGAGGAGTCCACAAATTCACTCCAACTGAGTATTCACCGTCTAGATGGAAAAAACTACACGGAATGGTCGCAAACTGTTCGATTGATCTTGGATGGCAAAGGGAAACTTGGATATCTGACAGGAGAAGTGACAAAACCAGCAGATGGAGATTCGGCCTTCAAAAACTGGAAATCAGAAAATTCCCTAATTATTGCGTGGTTGGTAAATTCGATGGAACCCGCAATTGGAAAGCCCTTCATTTTTCTCCCGACAGCCAAAGATGTTTGGGAAACAGTCAGGGAAACGTATTCTGATTTGGAGAATTCCTCGCAGATTTTTGGATTAAAATCCAAACTATGGCGTGCAAGACAGGGTGACCGAGATGCGACTTCATACTACAACGAATTGATGACCTTGTGGCAGGAGTTAGATCTATGTTATGATGATTTCTGGGAGTGCACGAATGACAGTGTTCGTTTCATGAAATGACAAGAAAATGATCGTGTCTTTATGTTCTTGGCAGGGCTAAACAAGGAGTTAGATGAGGTACGTGGCAGAATTTTAGGAAAGATGCCTCTGCCAACAATTCGTGAGGCTTTCTCAGATGTTCGGAGAGAAGAAGCACGGCAGAATGTGATGCTTAGTAGCAAATTCAGCCCTTCTACTAATAATCCAGAAGTAGAAAGCTCTGCCCTCGTAACTCGGGGTTTTCAAGAGGAAGTGAAGAAAGAGGGGAGGCATTCTGAACGGCCATGGTGCGACCACTGCAAACGCTCATGGCACACACGGGAAACCTGTTGGAAACTTCATGGCAAGCCTCAAAACTGGAAGAAGAAGCCAGGCAGAGATGGACGTGCACTTCAGGCTAGTGTCTCGGATCAAGAGCAACAGTCTTCTTCAAGCTCATTCCCTTTCACCAAGGAACAGATAGACCAACTGTACAAACTTCTTGAGCCTCAGAAAACTCCATCTTGCTCCTTAGCTCAAAAAGGTAATTACCGAAAAGCAGCCCTCATTAGTATTAACCCTGATCGTACCTGGATCATTGATTCAAGTGCAACTGATCATATGACAGGGGTGTCAAACCTTTTTTCTTCATATAGTCCTTGTGCAGGTAATCAGAAAATTAAAATCGCAGATGGTTCTCTTTCAGCCATCGCAGGAAAAGGTTCTATTGTAGTGTCTCCGTTACTCACTCTCCATGATGTCCTTCACGTTCCTAAACTTTCTTGTAACCTTTTGTCTGTCAGTAAACTTGCTCGTGATTAAAACTGTCAAACTAATTTTTTCCCAACTCATTGTGTGTTTCAGGATTTGATCTCGGGGAGGATGATTGGCAGTGCTAAACAGAGTGGAGGACTCTATTTCCTTGATGATGGATCTGAATCGAGGCAACAATCTCAACAAATAAGTTCCTGTTTTGAATCTATTTCCGTTTCTACTAATAATATTATGTTATGGCATTTAAGATTAGGCCACCCAAGTTTCAAGTATTTAAAACATTTGTTTCCTAAGTTGTTTGGCAATAAGGATCCTTCTTTGTTTCATTGTGAAATATGTGAATTTGCAAAACATCACCGTACATCCTTTTCTTCACAACCATATAAACCATCAAAACCTTTCACTATTATTCACAGTGATGTGTGGGGTCCTAATAAGATAAGTACACCCTCTAAAAAGAGATGGTTCATCACTTTTACTGATGATCATACTCGACTTTGTTGGGTATATTTATTAAAAGAAAAATCAGAGGCCGAACAAGTTTTTAAAAACTTTTACAATATGGTGCAGACTCAATTTCATACTAATATACAAGTTTTTAGAAGTGATAATGGAAAGGAGTATTTTAATCTTATCTTGGGAAATTTTTTCCTTGAAAAAGGAATAATTCATCAAAGTTCTTGCACAGATACACCTCAACAAAATGGCATTGCTGAAAGGAAAAATAAACATCTGTTGGAGGTGGCTCGTGCATTACTTTTTTCAACTAAAGTTCCTAAGTATTTGTGGGGAGAGGCAGTTCTAACCGCTGCTTACTTAATAAACAGAATGCCCTCCAAAGTTTTGAAATTTCAAACTCCTTTCCAAGTGTTTAAAACCTGTTTTTCCAATTTCCAGACTTTCGGCTGATTTGCCTCTAAAAATATTTGGCTGTACAGCATTTGTTCATGAACATAGGAAAATTGGAAAACTTGAACCCAGAGCTATAAAATGTGTCTTCATTGGTTACTCCCCAACTCAGAAAGGATATAAGTGTTTTGACCCGGTGACAAAAAAATCTTTTGTCACCATGGATGTAACGTTTTTTGAAAAACAACCATTCTTTAAAGAAATTCATCTTCAGGGGGAGAACTTTAAGGAAGATTCATTTGTTAGTTCTGGTGAGTTTTTTCTCTCAGATGATGTGTTTCTTTCTGAGACAAGTACCTCTGCACCTACAATAAATGGCCAAGATCCATTGGTTGAAACTCCTCTTATTGTGAGTGATGTTTCACTTAAACCTAGGCCTACATTTGTAAATCAATCTGAAAATCAGAATTCTGAAAAACAATATTTGGAAACCACAGAAAAGGAACAGCCTACTGAAATGCCACAATATGATAATTCTGAGTTAGCAACAGGGAATAGATTCAAGGAAGGTGACCGAACTTGGAAAGGGATTGTTTACTCGAAGAAGAATCATAAAAAAGGGAAAGACGAATTGACTCAACAGCATAGCCATGATTCTGAACCTGAGGCAAATCAAAAATATGAGTCAGTTCCAGGTAATTCTCCTCTTCCTAACAGTCAGTCTGAGTCTTCCGATTATGAAATTCCTATAGCTCTACGTAAAGGAATTAGATCTTGTACTAGTCATCCGCTGTCTAAATTTGTGTCATACTCAAAATTGTCTCCATCCCTGGTTGCGTTTACCACTCAATTATCCAGTGTAGAAATCCCTAACAATGTACAGGAGGCTCTAAAAGTTCCAAAGTGGAAGGAAGCAGTGTTTGAAGAGATGAGAGCTCTTGAGAAGAACAATACTTGGAGTATTGAGGCATTGCCAAAGGGAAAGACTATCGTGGGCTGTAAATGGGTTTTCACAGTGAAGTATAACTCAGACGGTTCAGTGGAAAGATACAAGGCTAGATTGGTGGCAAAGGGATTCACCCAGACATATGGCATCGATTACTCTGAGACTTTTGCTCCTGTTGCAAAATTGAACACGGTAAGAGTGCTTTTATCTATTGCTGCTAATTTAGATTGGCCCTTGCAACAACTAGATGTGAAGAATGCCTTCCTCAATGGTGATTTGGAGGAGGAGGTGTACATGGATAGTCCACCCGGCTTTGAGGACAAGTTTGGCTCAAGAGTGTGCAGGCTAAAAAAGTCCTTGTATGGGCTCAAACAGTCTCCAAGGGCTTGGTTTGAGAAGTTCACACAATCGGTCAGAAAACAAGGATATTCTCAAGGACAAGCTGATCATACCTTGTTTTTTAAGTTCTCCTCTGAAGGAAAAGTTGCTGTGCTAATAGCATATGTTGATGATATTATTCTCACAGGTGATGACGTGATTGAAATGGAGAAACTGAAAAAGAACCTCGCGTTAGAGTTTGAAATCAAGGATTTGGGAGCGCTGAGATATTTCCTTGGTATGGAAGTGGCGCGCTCAAGAAAAGGAATCGTTGTCTCCCAATGAAAATACATTCTTGATCTGTTGAAGGAAACCGGGATGAGTGGTTGTAGACCGGCTGAGACTCCCATGGATCCCAATATGAAACTCTGGGATGAGGGACATGTTCGTGTTGATACTGGTAGATACCAAAGATTAGTTGGGAAACTAATTTATCTAGCTCATACTCGGCCTGATATTGCCTTCTCAGTCAGTGTTGTAAGTCAGTTCATGCATGCACCCTATGAAGAACATCTTGAGGCGGTCTACCGAATTTTGAGGTACTTGAAATCTACTCCGGGAAAAGGTCTACTTTTCGAGAAGACTAACCAAAGAAGTGTTGAGGTATTTACCGATGCAGATTGGGCAGGTTCAGTGACTGACAGGAGGTCTACCTCAGGGTATTGTACCTTTGTGTGGGGAAACGTAGTTACTTGGCGGAGTAAGAAGCAAAGTGTTGTTGCCAGAAGTAGTGCAGAGGCTGAGTTTAGAGCAATGGCTCAAGGAATCTGTGAGGTGTTATGGATATACAGAATCCTAGAAGAACTCAAGAAGAGTGTGGAACTTCCACTGAATCTATACTGCGACAACAAGGCAGCAATAAGTATCGCTCACAATCCCGTTCAGCATGATCGAACGAAACACATTGAGATTGATCGACACTTCATTAAAGAAAAACTTGAAGCAGGGAATATTTGCATGCCGTTTGTTCCTTCTAGTCAGCAAACAGCCGACATCTTGACCAAGGGGCTCGCAAGACACAACTTTGAACATCTAATAAGCAAGCTGGGCATGATTGATATCTATGCACCAACTTGAGGGGGAGTGTTGGAAAGTTAGGAAATAATATCCCATAGAATCAGGAAATTAGAATTTGAATATTTTCTGTTTTAGGTATTTCCGGATTTAGACTTTGTTTTCTTTTTCTGGTTCCTTAATTCTAGGAACCGGAGATATTGTTCTCCTCTATTTAACCTAATGTAACCTAATGCTATGTACAATAAGAAAGAAAGAGAGATTACGACTCTCTGGTTTTCCTCTTCAATCTGCCCCCTTTTTCTACAATATCATAATCATGTTAAGAAAAGAAAAGAGTCACAAATTTAACGAAATTTGATGCAGATCTCACAATTTGGAACTCCACTACGATAGTAGGGTATTTTCGGTATCCTCCCAAAGAATTTTTCGGGGAAAAAAAAAAGTTGTCATAGGAGTAGGAAAACAAAGCATTTGAGAGCAACTTTAAACTTACGGATATAAGATTGAGAAATATGATGTTGGACTCTGGTACACCTTTTTTTAGGAGTAAAGAGATGGCCTGAACAGCTGAATTGCCTGAAGAAAAGGTGCAACTAATAAGGTTTACCTGTCTAACTCTTTGTATGGTGATATGAAAACTAATTATAGTTCTTAGAATATATCAAAACCAACAGGAAAAGAAACAAACCTGTCCCTAAGATAGGATCCAAGAGTAATACATGCCTCTCTGAGATGTCTTGGGGCAGCTTTTCATATATTAGCTGTTAAGCAAACAAATTATGGGGAAACAGCCGGAAGTAAAACTTGAATACATTGATATAGAACAAGCAAAGACAAAAAAAAAAAAAAAAAGACATTTCCAAACCTGTTGACCGTTGTCCCCTTCTCTATGAATGAGAATTTTCCCGATCTTAATACCTTTACAACAGGCTCGCAAGGCATTTTCCATACTCTCACCACTGTATTGAAAGGGGAATGATTGTTGTATCATAAGAATGAACTCGTTATTTTAGAATAAGTAACGGATAAGAAAGTCAATGATGATACATCCAAAATTTTGAGGTGTGGAAAACAGAAAAGGAAAAGAATAACTAATTAAAAAAAAAAATCCTTATTACTCATCACCAAACACCTAATTTCTAGCAAAGACAGCTTTGAAAAAATTACCTTCTAATGACAGATACACCACATAATCTCTTACAGAAGTCTACACCAGTATACACAGACCCTGCAACCACAACGGAAGGTGTAAAGAACAAAATTACCATTTCAAAAGATCTAGAATCTATTAGAAGATTACCAAAATAACAATTCAAATCGAATAATATTAGCTAAAGGTATCATCCGAATAGAGCATTGAAAATATCTCAAGATTATCACGAAAAATTATCTTGATTGTCCTAGGTTATAAGTTTTCTTATCATATAACACAACATTGTCTTTGGAAAGTTGACGTGGGTAATTTTAGAATTTAATATTTGGACAGGTAACATCAATTCAGTTGCCTATGGAGAACTCGGAAGATTTACTGCATAATTTTGGTTTTTTCATGAGAGTAGTGGCATTACTTTATGACATTTGAGGATCTACTGTATAATGCTCGACAAAAAATTTAAAGGACGTCCAAAATGAATACAAGCTTACCAGTTGGAGTGAGCACCTGCTTTTCTGTAAATGGTAGATGACCCAGGCCATGTTCAACAACCTGGAAGTAATTTAGAGAAGTTGCCAAATCCCATCACTGAATTCCACTATAATCAAACTGAGATCAATGTGGAACGGAGTATATACATACCAAACGAATCAACCGATCGGCATAAAATACAAAATCATGCTTTGTTGTTTGAGAATCACGTATGAGGGTATGCATACCCCGTATCTGCATGAGACAAGGAGTCACAATAGAACAATAAAATAAAATAAAATAAATGCACAACCAAAAGTTTGGAGCTGAACTGAGAATAAGTAAGCTGAGATACCTGGAAAGTTGACTGTATCACATATAAATTAGGATATATTTTACAAAGGTCATGTTGGCCAAGCTTTGTACGGATGTGTTGTACGATCAAATCAATTGCGACATGATTATCTCCTCCACGAGGAATAATGATATCGGCATATTTCTTTGTAGGAAGAATAAAGTCATCAAAAGCAGGCTTCACAAATTTTGAGTACTGCATATACACAAGAATATACATTTAGAGGAAAGGTAAAATTGAAATTTATCTTCTTTATGTCAAATTGTTATCAGGGAACAAGGTGGGTGGGGAATAGTGACTGCAGTAATGAAGCCTCAAAACCCACTGGGTGAAGCACTTCAAAGGAGATGACTGAATTGATAATCTAGTAATTTCAGGAGCCAACAACGTATCATCAATATCAGTTGCAGACTTACAGCAATATATCATCAATATCAATTCTAGTAATTTCAGGAGCCAACGATATATCATCAACATCATCGAACTGATCAGTTCCAGCAAAATCATGGTTAACCCCAGAATTATGAGTTTATTGCATGTCATGACACTTTACACCAACATACTCCTAATATTTTGATAACATGACTTTTATTCCAATAAAAATGACAACAAAAAACATGAACTCTTGCAAACCTGATCAAGAACTGCACCAATATCTCTGTGCTTCTCAACTGTGTCACGCCTTATCCTTCTTGCCAAACGAACATCAGCATCTGCACTGGAAATTTTACAATGTGAAGTGTCCAAACTTAGTAACCCTATGAAGTGATATAAGAAGACATTCCACAAAAGAACTAACGTGGAAGTTAAAAGGACACCATCTATTGATACAAATCTCAAAACAAAAGGTATATTGGACACACCTAAAAGAATAAAGGAAACATCCAAAAAAATCCAGAGACTTACAGTAGTTATTGACATAAGCACTAAGCAGTAGAGACAAGATGTTAAGAACATAAGGAAAATGGTAAAAAGAGAATAAATGACTATTGACATAAGCACTAAGCAGTAGAGACAAGATGTTAAGAACATAAAGAAAATGGTAAAAAGAGAATAAATGACCTGTATCAACAAAGATCTTCATATTCATCAACTCCCGTACACGAGGGTCATGGAAAATGAGAATGCCTTCCAAAATTATAACATCTGAAGGATTTACCTGCACAGATATTTCTTACAATAAGGATTCTCAGTGCCGGAAAGAGATTTCTCACTGATAAAGGCACACATGCACACATGCATCAATAACCACAACTTTCCTAGTGTTTTTTTAGTTTTCCAGAACAAAAGGGCATGAAAACAAGAGGAAACTGTGTGAAATGAAATTTCCATAAACCTGGAAGTTTAGAAAACAATTATTACCCTTCTAGGTGGGAACACATTATTTTTGTAACTCTTGAAGTCATACTTTGGTATATCTACTGCCTTCCCATTCCTCAACTTATCCATAGAAGCTAAGAGTTTCTCAGTGTCAAATGCATCTGAAAGCAAAAGAATTATACATCATAAAAAAGAGGGAGTGAAAGAGCCACATGCATCCTTTAGCAAAATTGATACCATACTATGCTTCTTACTGCTTCTGATCGATAATAAAATTTTATATCAGATATATGATTTCGCAGCAAAGATACACACAAAAATAAGGACGGTCCAGAAAATTTCAAATTGCATAAAACGCATAACTCATCAATTGTGTTCAAATGCAGTTGAACACTATATAGTCCTACATAAATTATAATTTGACTTAACAAGAAATCCCCTCACCAGGATGGTCGAAGTTGTAATCCTGTACTCGTGCAAGTTCTTCTCCAGTCAAATTATGATAGAAGGAATCCTGAAAAATAATCCATGTTAAGATAGAAAAATAACTAAATATAAAACAAGAAAGAATGACTGTAATGCAGGAGTAAATTCATGTAAACAAACTCTGCTAATTTTATCTCGAGCTAGTTACTAAATGCGTATGTGAACCAGGATAACGTTACCTGGTTAACAAGAACAACTCGCTGGTCATGAAGCTGCTGTATAATCATATCGCAAACAGTAGTCTTGCCAGATGCTGCTCCGCCAGCAACTCCTGCCATGCAAAGCAGAAAGCACGGTTTCAGGTAGATAAGAAACAAATAGAAATGATCATGTATCCTCCTATGATGCATTCCTAGAAAACTCCATATGCCTAGACCATAGTCCAACATATATTATGAAATTGATAAAGTCCGAAGCAAAAACTTAACGATGGTATCTGTTGCATGATATTCTTTATCTAGCTGACAGGATCATTTATAATCAACCAGTACAAGAATCATTTGAAAACAAAATGGTTGTTATACTATTTAGTAAATAAGGTACAGTTCAAGTAATGTACGAGGCTAATGCACACCTTGCCAAGTCAAGTTAGAAAATACCATACGTATGAGTTTATGTGTGTGCGTGTTGTCTGTGTGTGTAGCCAGAAAATAGTTTGGACATCCAACAATACCTATGACAAAAGGTTGCATATGTATGTTTTCTGTGGCAGAGGTTGTTGGTTGCTCCACCTCTGATGAATGCCTTTGCTCCACCAGACCATTCATGTGAAATCCAGAAAAATGAACCCCTGAGGAGGCTTCTATTAAGTCCACAATCGATTTAGAATCCATGGCCATAGACCTATCCATACACAAACATTGGATCAGAGAAATGCTAATAATCCTATTTAAAGACAGAAGTGGCTGAATTCTTTAAATAAATTATGAAATGCTTTGCAATGTTAGTTACTCTTTTGTTTGTTAGATTCAGTTCATTTCTAATCCAAGCCAATCAAAACCAAAAAACTTGGCCTGCAGAAAATCAAACATTACTTGGCCTCCTAGTTTCAATTGCTTAACCAAAAGATTGGATCAAAGAATTTTCTAACCGAACAAGACCAAAGGTAGTAGCTAAATTGTGTTAGCCGATTTAAACTAGACAAAGATTGCTATAAGTCAAAGACTTCTTTCAAGCAGACCAATCCTTTTCATATTTGACACGAAATATTCAGTTACTGATCAAAGCAGGTAACAACAACCACAACAAAATCGTTATTACATTACTTGTGGGTTTTGAATCAGTAATTGGGAATGTTCCACAATTTTACTCTTATTAGAGTTGGTGCAATTATAGTCCAAGCCAATCAGAACCAAACAACTTGGCTATAAAACAATCAAAACGTAGTTGTCCTTCTAGTTTTGATTGCTTAACCAAAGATTGTATCAAAATTCAGCTAAGCAAACTCTTCAAATCACTTGGTCAGATGCGGATCAAAGAATGTTCTACCATAAACACGACACCAAAAGGTAGCTAAAAACTTGTTTCAAACTTGGCAACGATGTACATATTTGACACGAAATATCATTAGTCATCGATCAATACAAGCAACAGGAAATACAAACAAAATTGGAATTTCATTGCTTGTGGATTTCAAATCAGCAAAATTCCAAAATGTAGCTGACCCCAAAGAAGACGGCATTCTTAGATACCAAACGCAACCGGTTTCCGCATACGACATCACTTTCCATGTACTTTATCGAAATAATCAATCATAAAACGACACCAAAAACAAAAACAAAAGCACAAAAAATCAAAAGCTGATTCTGATTGATTACCAATGGAAAAAACAGAACAATCAAAAGAAAACTAAAAATCTCAGCTCTTCCACTAAAAGCATCATCCCTAATGGCAATTCCTCGGCGAAATTTTAACGAAGATCCAATGCCGATGATTTCAGACGCGGAAGCTTATCGATCAACGAATCAAATTGAAAGTCACAAAAAGAGAAAAAAGACAAGATTTTTGCGTTCAAGTTTGGGGAATTGAAGTGTGGACTGAATCAAGAGAGAGAATCCAGTAATGCGAGTGAGTTACCTGGTGAGTGAGTTCGAATCGAACCGCGAGAATTCTACAGAGAGAGAGATTTGAAGAGAGAGAAAATTACAGAGAGAAGGGAGAGAGAGAGAGAGAGAGAGAGAGAGAATTGATTACGGACAGGAAACAGGATGGGGCTTATATACATGTATGTGTATATATATATATAGTGGGGATTAAGCGTGAAGTGAGGGGAGAAATTTCATTATTTTTGCAAGATGGTCCTTAAATTCTATCGAAATTACAGCTCTCTGTCTTTCTCTCTCTCTTCTCTAACAATCGGAGCCGTACGGTGGTTGCAGTGAAAACAGTGGACGACGGTGTTTTTTTGGGAAATCTAAGATCAGATTTTAGATTCCAACGTGGCACTGAATCATAAGTGGGTCCCACTTTCAGATCCTTTTTTTTTTTATAAATATATATATTTTCTATTTATTATTGTGTTTAAAGATGGAGGAACCGCTTGTGTGTTGTTGGCTGTACCGGTTTTACCGTGTTCTCAAGAGTATTTTCCCTTCGGCATCAAATACGACGTCACTTTAATGGTGGTTATTACACGGAAAAAGAAAAAGGTTTTCATCTTGGCTATTTTTTTTTTTTTTTCTATCAATCCCATTTTCTTAGTCTTTACTCAGTTTAGTCAAATTTCTTTATATCAAATTTTCTTTACTGGTCTCGTTCATTTCACCGATTTAAATTTTTAGTTTTAAGTTGTTACAGTAAAAAACTCTCAAAAAATGTCACATCTAACTTTTTCTATTACAGTAAAAAGCTCTAAAAAAATATCACATTTCAACTCGAATTGAAAACTCGAATTCGTGAAATGAACGAGACTAAAGTTTTCATACTTTTTTCTATCAATTTTTATTGACAAGTTGAATTAGTAAAAATTAAACATTAAAAAAAAAAAAAAAAAACCTTTCTTACAACACAAAAAGTTTTCATCTCACAATTGTTGTTTAGGTAAATTTAGGTAAAATATCACTAATAAAATGAAACAGTCAAAGTACAGACACAATTGTTGTTTTGGGCCATATGAAATGACCTTATTTTTTGATAAGTTCATGCACTGATTTGACATCAAATTAAAATATTTACCTGCTAGTTCAAGGGGAATTTTCCATTAAGATGTGAAAAAATATGAAATTTTTAAAAGTTTTGAATTAACAACTATATTTTTTAATATGATATAATTGTACTATAATATGATGGTTGGTGTTCTACTAATAGAGAGTTTTTTTTTTCTTTTTTATAGAGCTAAAGGACATAAAGATATATACTTATAAAAATATAAGGGAGGCCCACTGTCACGTCCCGAAACAAGAATTTTTGACGTGGATGCTCGTTTAGAAGTTAAACATGATTAATAAAGTAATTAAACATTTAGAAATATAATAATTGATACTAAAAGTAAAATATTAAAACAATTTTTAAACGAGCCTCACATTTTTCATGAAATTAGATTACAAGAAAGTGATGGAGACTTTCACACTTCTTTAATAAAACGGGTTTAAAATTAAACCTCTGGCACCCTTTTGGATCTCCCCCACAGGATATTCAATATCGTACATATATGAACAAGTAAAAAACATTTACAGACATCAACCACAGTCTAGATATGTTTAAGGTGTACAATCCGACGATTTACAATTCTTACATAGAGACAACAAGAACGGAAGATGGCACAACTTCTCCTCTTGAACCGCACAAGCTAGGGTTACCAGAGTTATTTCTAGCGTCACCTAGGAGGGGTTAAGTATATATAGAGAAACATAAGGAAACATGAGCAGAAGGCGTATTAGGATATATTTTGAAGTAAACTTTATAAGTAAATAAGTAAATACATAAATGAATAGAAATGTATAGTCCCAACACAACAGTTGGGAATAGTGTCCTAGAAGCATGAGATGTAATATGATATTTATTATTTATTTAATAAAAGATTTTATTCATTATTTTATGTGCATATATTTATGAATATTTTATGAATATCAATGAAAATTCCATGATTATTTATGTGACCTTAAACATTGTATATAAATGTTATATACGAGAGGATAATGTTTAAGGATAATAATCAAAAAGCAATGTTCATAATGAATTTAATTAAAGTTTAAAATCTTTAATTAAAACATTATTAATACATGTCATTCCCGTTTAGAATAGAACGGTATTATTCGCAATGTTAATATGGCAAGATATTGAATGAGTGTATTTCGCATAATGAGATTATGTGGAGCAAGGACACAGACACAATATGAATTTCTAATAATTTCCATTAAGTATATAAATTTTAATTGAGTCTACCGATGGTCATATATAGAATGATCTTAATCATGAGTTCTTACCAGACTCCTATTTATGGGTTTGTGTCTTTTGATTTACTCGGTACGGATTCTGAGATCCTAAATCTTATTCCTTGTATTTTGGAGACATGATGAAGTAGGTAGCCGGGAATGTTATTATACGAGATGGAATCCATTCCTTCTTAAGAAAGAAGTAGATAAATAATTCTCTTGAGGGTTGATTCGATACTTGGACTAGTAGGAGCTCCGATTCATGAATGTGTTTTATGAATCACTGTCCATTAGAGAATTAATGGTACTCAAGGATAAAGATGTAATTAGAGAGGTTAACAGATTTTACCTGACTCTAATTATGAATTATTTATGGAGTATTGATCTATATGCAATAACTATATCAAATGGACACTTCACAATTTAGAAGTAATTAATGTCTATAATTTTGAGAGTTCAATTCCAAGTTTATAGTGGAGTAACTATTGGAATTAATAGAATTAATTAATTAATTAAAGTGTTTAATTAATTATTAATTTTATTGGAGCTCGGGATTATAGGTCCATTAGTCCCCGCGTTGTCCTTATAATTCTACTAGACACAAAGGGCAAAATGAGAATTTTAGAATTACGAAATTCTAAAATTAAATACTCGAAAAATAATTAATTGAGAATTAATTATTATTTAAATAATGTGATTATTTAAATTTGAATTTGAGCATATCTAGATTTATCCATTTAAACTTATTTGATAAGTTGTTCAATTTAGAATTCAAATTAATTTAAGTTTGACTTAAATTCGAATTTGAATTAGAATTAAATTTGGACTACTGGATAAAGGATAAAATATCTTCCTTCCCTATCAGAATTGGCGCCACATACAGGGATAAACCCTAGGAGGGTGGCCGGCCACTAATAGGATAAGGGGAAGGGATTTTTTGTTCCAAATTCAAAATTGGAGATAAGGATTTGATTCTATTTTGAAGTTTGACTTTTACTCTTTAAATATGAGAAAGATAGAAAATTGTATACACAATTTTTGAACATATTTTCAGCTCTAAATTTTCTGTGTGGCCGAATTTCTCATAGCAAGAAAAAAGAGAGCAAAATTTTTCTCTAAAAAATCCACATCGTGCATGCGTTGGTGTTTGTGGAAATTCGAGTGTTTCAGAAATCTATTTTGTCTCACATGTGCCCACACACACGTCTACGTGGAATCAAGAAATCGACGTGGAAGACTTTGGTATTCTAAACACAAAGCTTGGAGCAATGACTGTTCGTGGTCAAAGAATTCAAGTTATTATCCGAGTCGGCTTCCAAATATTTTTCAGTTGATCCTTGAATAATATAAATTAATGCGATTAATTTATTCGTGCATAAATTAATATAATCTATAGAGTATCTCAAAGGTTTTATGAAAATTTTTGTTATACACGATCCGCTGTTTCCCCACGCTTCTGCCGCCGAATTTGATTTGGCAACCAACAAAAAATACTATAGCAAAAGGTTAAATTTAAATCTATATAAGAGAAAATATCATAATAATATAATTTAAGTTGTGATTTGAGTCACGAGACACATTAAAAATGAGAAGATATGTTTGTATTAATAGTTTGACAATAGACCATGCATCCACGTGAAGAACATGACTTCTGAAGCATTTAATCCGCTATCACTTACAATTACATGAAAGGATATGAATAGGCCACGCCATTCTCTTGAGCGGTGACCTATTTCTCTTCATATATATATATATATATATATATGAGTACTTCATATTATTAACTCATCAATAATTATCATATTTATTAAATTTTTAATGAAATTTTATCTAAAGTTGAAGATTTTCAGCATTAATCTTAAAATTTTTTGTATTTAGTAGGTCGTATCATTAAAAAAAAAAAAAGTCTCCTGCAAGTAACTCCTTGAATTTGAATGTTAAGCAAATCACCCCAAATTTCTAACAAGCAACAGTTTCACTCTTGAACAGAATTAGCATGTGTATGCATGTGGTTTTTGTTTTATAGTTTTCTTTCATATTTCTTAATTTAACTTTTGTGAATTAATCAATATTTTTATGACTCTTAAAAAACTTAACTTTTAAGTAAATTGAGACAGAATGATCTTGAATTAATTCTGAGTTTAAAAAGTGAATTTGAATTAAGAAAAAAAAAAGACTACTCTATTAATTTTTTTTCTTGTTCGAAAAATAACAAGCATTATCAGTTTGAGCAATTTGTTAAGCAATTCAAATTGAGGGGGTAATTTGTTAAGAAATTCAAATCGAGAGTGGTTAATTTTTTTGTTTTTAAAGAAAAAAATTATTTCGAGGTACAACATACCAATCAACAATAAATTTAGGGGCATTGTTGCAAAAAACAATCCAAACTATATCTAGACACACATATTGGTGGGTTCGGAGAAGATGATGGTTCATACATCATGTTGTTTGTACACATACTCATGGGCTCCACCACAGGAAATGTTAACACTTCTCAAATTGACCTCTAATCTTTTAACTTTTTCATCAGATTAAGAACAGCAATTAACAGTGAAGGGATTTTATTGGTCAAAAGTCGTCATCAAAAATATGAGCTACCACTTAAGGATTGAGAGTCTAATTTTGATTTTATCCAAAAATAATACTATTTTCTTTTAGCCAATACTACCTTTACACAACTTAGAGTCTCCTATATATACAAGCTTTTGAAGAGGATAAGCTTAAGCTGTGGATTGAAAAAGAAAACTTGATATGCATTGAGTCTTCTACATTTCCCATTTGATATAATCGCTTTGCTACAAAATAGATTGACGGAGACTTTGGGATAGAGTGGTCTCTTGTGCCTTTCCTTCTTCTTCTATTTTTTGACACTTTTTATTGAATTGATCAGATTCTAAAGGATTAAAAGGTCCATGTGACTTCTTTGCCCACATGAAGAACCATTTAGGCCTACATAGCATATTTCTGATGAAGCTTTCAATACATGCAATGTATTCCTTTTTTTCTTTTTTTTTTTTTCTTTTTTTTCCTAGAGGATCTTGCGTATATTATCGAATTTTAAATTTTCATATCATATCGTCGTAATCATGCTAGAAATAAAAAAAAAGTCGATGAAAATCTAACAGTCCTGCAAAAATACTCCTTATCCTCATTCTTCGGGAGGTAACGGCCACAATTTTTTAAGGGTGGTTGACATAAGGCAAAAAACCAATTTTAAGGCTCTGTTTGTTTTGAGGATTTTGATGGGATTGAACCAAATTTTGGGTTCAAATCCTTATTTAGTTGCATAATATTTTGAACTTAAATTTAGATTTAGGGTTTATTTGAATCAATTCTAATAATGTAACTAAACACTGGTTTAAACTTTATTTTTTGTTTAGAGTTATACTACCAAACATCAAATCGAACTACCAAAACCTATATATAGATTAAAACTAAAAGATTCAAATCCTAATTCGAACCCACAAAGCAAACGGTTGTAAGTGACTCTTTGCAGATGTAGAAGATCACACACAATTAAAATATCTGATTTTTTTTTTTTTTTTTGCGCTTTGTGTGACATCACATTAATGTTGACAGTATCAATGGTATTCAGCAAAATTAAAAAGTCTGAATAATGCAACAACACAATTGAATTGATGTAGAAATAACATATTATTTATACATCCTTTATGGATTGGATCTCTTTTTTTTCCTTTTTAGATGTCTATTGGAATATTATATATTACCATAACCCTCTTAGATTCATGTACTTTATGGACATTTTGTAATTCTTTATCATTTTCCTTGCAGAAGCGAAGTACTTAATATATTAATCTTGAAAGTAGTATTTGGTTTCATGTGGGAAAAGGTGATAGTGAAGGGCTTGTTGAAACTGGCATATATCACCAAAAAGCTGGCTTGTCCGTACGCCTTACACATGATCTTCAAGGGCACATTTCAAGTATTCTTAACGAATTAATTTTATATGATATCTTAGAAGGAACTTTTATAGTAGAGAATATCGGTAATGTGTACTCATGAATCGCATCATATATCAATATCATATTAGAACAAAAAAGAAAAATAAGCATAAAATTTAATTAAATGATAAGGTATTCTTGTTTTACTATCCCAAAATGCGACTTTGAAACTTGAAACTTTTGTTAAATTTTGTCCCTAGATACTGACTCTCCCTTTTATCCTGTAAAACAATGTGATGTAGGGCACTGGTAATATAAATTCCACCCATTACAGATATAGTCTATCTTTTATTATTTATGGTGCTTAACATCGGTGATATGTCTAAATATTTTTTCTTTCTAACTTAAATAAACACCTCATAAGCTCACTTGGAGGGAATAACTTTCAGATAAATAATTGTTTGGCTCTCTCTCTTTTGGGTGTCAGGAATACTTGGGCCACATCTTTTATGTTATTTCTCTACCCTTTTCTTTCCTATGAGCCAGCTTCATTTCACACTTCTAGGTGTTATATGCCAGTCAATTATCACACAATTTGAAACCATATGAAAAATTAGATAAAAATTGGTCCTTTTGTGTTTGTGTAACTATTTTAGGAGGCGTTTAGTATGTAGTAATCTCAACGATAGGAATGAGCATCTGCAATATTACCATGTTTGGTACAAGAATTATAATTTTTAGATTCCTAGAAAAGTGATTACCATGGGATTCACTTTTCCTAATTTTGGGGTAATTTGAATACCACTCAACATTGTGTTATTCAAATTCTCAGCAATCTCAAAATTATGAGAATCTTACCCACACACCCATCATAGCCTATCACCACTAAGCTTCTCCTCCCTCCTTGCAGAGCACCTCCATCACAACCACTGTTCAAGCTCGCCACCGGAGCTCCTTAGCGGCGGCAACTCCGGCAATGTACAGCGGAAGAAGCTCTCATAGCAGAATTTCGCAGTAGAGCCAAGGTGTTCATCGGTGGAGTCAATTTCATCCAATTTGACCTCTAAGAGTGCATATTGAACTCAGCAACATCAGTAAAATTTGACAACGTAAATCTTAGATTTTCGACCATGGATCACTTCCTTTTGATCATTTTGACACCAAAATCATGATGATCCAATGGTTGGATCATCGGAACCAACCTTCACTACAACCATAGCAGCGGCTCTCCTTGAAATCTAGCAAAACGACGGCGGCGACTGTGGCTCCTGGTCGGGATTTGCTACCCATCCCCCTTTGAGTCCAATGGTGCCGTTGGTGCATCCACTGCCGACCAAAGAAGAAAAAATGAAAGTAGAGGCCACGGAGGTTCCGGCCACTATGGAAGACGGTGCTCCAGTTAGAATCAAGTCGTGTTACTAGTCAGGTTTCGTTCGTCTTGTCGCTATGAGTCCATAAGAATTGGAATCACCTCAATCGGAGGTCAGATGACGATGATATCGCGATCAAAGTTTTGGGTATTTTTATAACTTCGGCCGGTAAGTGCATCTTCATTCGTAGGAATTAGAGGCTATATAATATGTCCTTGGACTCAACTTGTCGAGAGCTTTGTAATAGTGAGGGATGTGTCGAAATTCGACACTAAAATCTCATCGGAGGTGATCAGAAGTTCGTGAAAGAGAAAAGGGAAGAGAGAAAAAAATATGAGAGAGGGAGAGAGATAGAGTGTGAGTTTGAGGAAAATGAGAGAGAGAGCAAACACAGTAATGCATTATTCTTGGAAATTTGATATAAGATTTTTGTATGAAACTAAACACAGTAATATATTATTCCTATGAATCATATTACCCTTCATCACTTTTTTAAAAATATAATTATTATTGATTACTACGTACCAAACTCCCTGCATTTTTTGCCAACCAAATAAGAGTAGGTAGATGGGGTAGAAGGAAGAAATGACCTTTGCAGCTTCCTTAACAAGTGGGTAGTTGAAATGTCCTCCTTATCCACCATACTTTTTGTCTCTTAAGCAATGTTTCCAAATATATGTCTTTCTTAATATAAAGAACAAACAAAGCAAAAATTCCAAAGTTTCACATTGGTTTGTCTTCCAAGGGATATCCGAGTAAACTTGAACTTATCCAAATTATAATGCTCAAAAGTTTTACAAAAAGCACAAGTAAAACGTATAAAGAGCACATAGACTTTACAAGTTCTTATTAGATAAATTATGAGTCTTTAAATGTAGAGGGCAAAGATTATTGGTTGAGATTAACAACCAGCTGTAGAAGGCTAAATATTCTTGGCTTTCATGTTGGAATGCAAATATCAATTCTATTTATCTCGAGGAGGTTTTAAGCCTAAGAATATGTGTCAAAATTGTATAGGCTAAAACACTTATTTTCTATTGTTTTAAACTTTTTTCATAATAATGAAGCTCATTAATGAGGTGTCAAATTTAAAGAGTAAATGAATTCGAGTAGAAATCGAGTTATATAACATTTTTTAAAATATTGAGTTAGAGGAATACCATATCTCTTTTTTTCTTTTCTTGAATTATTGAACTATACATTTTGTGTTGAAATTAGGTGTAAAATTACCGTTATAATATGCCTGCAACAACAGCAACATCACTACTAAAAACTCGCGGTGCTGGAATATATTATTTACACCAAGAGATTTGAGCTTGACATATGAAAACTAGACATGATAGTCGTATTGTGATTAATTCACGGGAGAAAGAGGGAAATAGGCCAAGACTTGAGATGAATTAAAATTAATAGGCCAATAGTTTACATAAGTTAATAAATATGCCAAATTACTGTTTTTTTCTATAACTTGTCTGGTTATGAACTATAACTTGACAAGTTTATATATAACTTATATGGTTATGAACCATAACTCGACAAATTATGGTCTATTAATTTTTATAACTAAAAATTGACCTATATACTTTCTTAAACTTTTTATATTAATCTATTTTTTACTATTTTCCTTAATTCACCACCCTACTTTTATTTGGGCTGCCAGTGGAGATTAGGCCCAATGCAATGCGTAATGTCAAGTTGGATTGCTATACACAAAAGGCAATATGATCCAGGGCCTTCTGGTGTTTTGATGGCCCAAGGAGAGGAGCCTAGACCAAATATCAACTATTCCAATCTTATAAAGCAGGGTCATATGAAGACTTATACAGTTTGCAGATTTATTTTGGGCCTAGCTCACCTTGACAGAAACCAAAGCAGGCCTGGAAATACAGCCGTCAAGGCATAATTATATGGAAGAGCCAGCCTAGTAACGAAAAAAAAAAAAAAAAAGAAAATTGTTAAACTTACATTTACAGAGTCTGCACTATTTTTATCTCTTACTATTAATTAATACTCTTTTAACTTATTTAATTAAAAAAGATATTAATTTTCTAAAAATAATATTAATCAAGAATAAATAATAAATTTAAATTCATACGCTCTAAAAAATATTTCTCTTTTTTTGAGAAGAATGTATATTGAACACGTTTAGTTTATAAATTTTAAAAAATATTTTAACAGTAGTTGAAACCTATGAAATAAATACATAGATAGATATTATAGACAAAACAAGGTCTAGTAATCTTGCAAGTGCACAAGTCTAAGTGTTTTTTCCCCCTTTTCTGCATACATTCTCCAACTTATGTCCTTAGAGTTTCCATATTGCTTTTGCAGATTAAATCTGATATGCAAGCCGCTTCTTTGGTAACATTTGTCTAGCTGAAGAAATTTAACATATTAATGTTTTATTCATTTCACTGATTCAAGTTTTATTATAGTAAAAAATTCTCAAAAATAATCATATTTAACTTTTTTACATATAAAAATTCTTCATATAAAATCAAATCTCAACTCGAATTAGTAAATTAAACGGATCCTAAACATCAGTTTGATAGTGTTTGCGGGGGCCAAAAAATCTCGTGCGTTGGTAGAAACGCTACAAACACCGATGTCTTCTACAATTACTTTGAGGAGTTAGATTTTATGTTTTTTTTAGTTTTATTTCACAGTTTTTCTACAAGTAAAAGCAGAAACTCTTCCAAAGACAACACAGTAATCATGAATTAGATTTCAAGAATCAGTCATCTTGATCAGATACGTGAATGAACTAGAATGATTCATGAATGTAATATGTTAAAATATAAAATTATTATTGATCTACATCCTAATAGCTTAAGCTTTTAGAATGAATTTATAAATTAACATGGTATCAGAGATGGATGTCCTGAGCTCAAATTCCTGTAATTACACTCTTTATCCCCATTTAAATTATCATCATGTGTTGAGTTTTTAATATATCTCGAGCTTAAATATTCACGTGTTGGGTTTTTCAATTAATTTACTCACACGATTGTCTATTGTTCAGCCCACACGTGAGAAGAAGTGTTAAAGTATAAAACTATTATTAGCCCACTTCTTAATAGCTTAAGCTTTTGGGATAGATTAGTAAATTAACATGGTAATATATATGGCAGAATTTCTGAAGTAATTTAGTTTTTGCAAAATCAGTTTTTTTATGACAAAAGAAGTTGTTCTTCACTAATAAAATCATATTGTGGCAGCGTGACAATGGTCATAAAGAAGCTTAATACCATTGTTTTTGGGTTTCTTGTGAACCTAAACCACAAAAAAAAAATAATAATAATAATAAATAAATGGGGATAGCATGCGTGAAATCATTTATATAGAGGTCCCCAAGAATCATTTTTCTCATTCACACACCATAAACTTTTGAAGAGTAACAAGTTGTGGATTTTGTTGCTCAGTAGCATAACTTTGTCACTTGGGTTTTATATATCTCTCCTTTTAGGGAAAGGCATAAATGCTAGTGATGGGCAATATAATAACCAATTCCATATAAGTATAACTAAAACATGCTTAAATTTCAAAAAAAAAAAAAAAAAAAAAAAAAACATGTTTAAGACATTGAGTGAAATTAGAAAACTTGTGTCACTTGTTACTTTTAATTAGGGTCTTGTTGGACTAAGTTAAAAACAATAAATAAGAAACATCTAGATTGCCTATAGTAAAGTTAGTCATGAGAAAAAAATACTTTACGGGTGTCATACTGCTCTGGACAATTAGATTTAGGAAGAAAGAAAGAAATAGACCAAGATTTGAGATGAATTAAAATTAATAGGCCAATAATTTACATAAGTTAATAAATAGACAAAATTATTGTTTTCGTTCATAACTTGTCTGGTTATGAATCATAACTTGACAATTTATTGTCCATAATTGTCCATAACTTGTCTGGCTATAAACCATAACTTAAAAAATTTGTCCATAACTTATCTGATTATGAATCATAACTTGATAAATTATGACCTATTAATTTCTATAACTAAAAATTAACCTATATACTTTCTTAAACTTTTCATATTGGCCTATTTTCTATTATTTCCCTTAGATTTATATCAAACTTCATTAGAGTATGTACTGCACATCTCTTTTAAGTATACCATGATGTGACGTTCATAACATGCAATACCAATAGAGATATCATATAGAAAAAGAACCTAAATAATAATTCATTTATACAGATTCTCACAATATATATTTTCTTTGTACATTTTTTTTTTCTCTTCAAGAACCACATCCGAGTATGGTGCACAAAAATAATGCAGAATCAACTTTAGTTGTGCTAATAATATGCAGCATCAAGTGCCTTTGAGTGCTCCTTAAATGTCGCTAAAAATGTGGCTGTTGAATATCACTAGAGACCCCTCAACCAATATATGTTGTTGGTACTATTCCTCAAATCTTTATTTATTTTTTTTTTATAAAAAGAAAAAAAATAAAGAAAAAGAAGCATTGAAAAAGAAAAAGGGGTACTGCTTGAGAGGGAAAAAAGTTGAGTTATGGTAAATGAAATTTGACCCCATATACACCTAAATGTTTCAATTCTCTTTTTTTGCCATTTAACTGTGGATATTTTGACTATTTAGAGTGTATGCTTGTAAGATAAGTCTTGTCCCTTCTCTTAGCTACCTTTTAACTAATCCAAAAAAAAAAAAAAAAAAAAAAATCTTAGAGCATAATTGGATTAAGAGAGAAAGAAACTTCCATTAAGTGGTCCATTAAATGGGTTACAGAATGTAAAATGAGCATGGAAAAGCTTCTTATGAGCAATCATTTAAATGTTAGGGATCCAACGTTCGAAAGTGGGCCCCATTGGGCCTTTAGCCCTCTTTCTCATTTCAAAAAGAGAACTAAAAAAAAAAACATAACGTATACTCTCATCTTTCCCTTTATTCCGTGAAGAATGTGAAACCAACCACCACCACCACCACCAAGGATATTGAAATCATCCTACTTTCTTTACCTGCTTGACACCTTTTGTACCTTGAGGGCAAATATGTCATTTTCTCATTCATGGTATATCTGAGAAATTATAGATTAATATTATATATATAATATAATATATATATTCATTTATATTATACTTTGCCTAGGTAGAGAGGGACACTCTATGGTACTTTGGTTTTCCCATGGAAGGATTTCTCATCAACCCTATTTTTATTCTTCACCAAACTCTAAAGATATAGTTTAGATGAGAAATCATATGCCAATATTACTCTAATAAAGGGTATAATGACTCGTATAATAAATGAATAAATAAATTATTTTTATTCTTTTTGGTATTAAGACAACTCAGCAGCGATCATAAGTTTAGTTTGGTGATAGTTCCATACTTATTTTGTCAAAACTAAAGCTTAAAAGTTTTAAATCTCTTTACCTTCAATTAAATAAATAACTAGTTACCCTAATATATATATCAAAATTTCTGTACAAAGAAAATGTTGGTTAATTGCATAGTTGTTTGTATGAATTATGATAATCTTGATTATAGTATACTAACTTCCACAGTCAAACTCTTGTATCAGCCAGATCATGACAAAGATCAATCAAGTTACAATTTGAATGGACCAGATTTAGCATCATGGTTCATTAGACAAAGCACACAAGTAGCTAGCAATAACGGCCATATAGTGTTTGGTAAACGACATATATTTACATAGAAAGAATGGGAGAGACAACCTTTACCATGCAACACAAAATGCAGTCCAAAGACCAAAGCTTTTTTTTTAAAAGCGTAGCCTTGTGCCATCATTTTGGCCAGATCCTGCCTACCAGTCCAACAATCAAAGGGTCCCACAGGAGAAGACTAGACACGCGGCATGACTTTATTGGCTTCCCTTCTCACCACTTGGAGGGAAAAAGATCTAAAAAGTCAAAATGTACCCCTAAATAAATCATATGTCCAATCCATTTACCCTCTTTTGAATGCCGTCTACTGGTCTACCATTCTTTTGACAAACCCTTCTATCAATTTTTTTTTTTTTTTTGGATTTCTCAGTTGTTTCTACAAAAATAGACCACCAATTTGAGTAGTCATTTAAATTTCAATCATTAAATTTGTAATAAAATTTTTCTATTTTTTAAATATTAAAAATTAAAACTACTGATATAATAGACCACTAAAAAAATTATTATTTTTTTAAATCAAATGTTAGTTTTCTTTTTTGAAATTAATCAATAGAGAATTATGTGGTAGAGGCAAAAATGAAAAAAATATAAATATAATATATATATTTTACATTTAGACCGTGATCATAACAAAAATGTAAATGCACATCGAGTAGTTATTTATTTTTCAGCCATTAATCTATATTAAAATTTATCTGTTTTTTAAATGCTAAAAATTAAAACTACTGATACGACAGAGCACTAGAAAAATTCATTTTTCTTTTTAATCAAATGTTAGTTTTTCTTTTTCGGCATTAATCAATAGAATATTATGTGGTAGAGGCAAAAATGAAAAATAATAATAATAATAATTTTTTTATTTTTTTTATTTTTATTTTTTATTTTTTTACATTTTGGACCGTTGGATCATAACAAAGAATGTAAAAATAAAAAATAAAAATTATGCAAGTTTAGATACAAATCAAACAATCTAAAACTATGCACTATCAATAAGGTATTTTTCTTTTTCACATCCTACCACGAGATTATTCTCAAACAAGAATGTTATTTTTAGTATTATTAACACTAATAACACACTTATACTCGACACATGGTGTCTTTGCATTCTTTTTTAATTTTGAGATGAGACTATGTAGGCAGAGAACCCAACGTTGCAATTTCAGTTTCTTTTAATATTTCTCTTCCTTAAACTCTCTCTCTCTCTCTCTCTCTCTCTCTCTCTCTCTCTCTCTCTCTCTCTCTCTCTCTCTCTGTTTCTGTCTTCTTCTCACACTACAGCATTTATTGGGCTTCCACTAGATTTTGAATTCTCATTCACTAAACACACGAGAATCTTGCATCACCTTCTTCTTCCATTTCCGGGGTCAGATCAGATCTTACGCTTCACTACAAGCTCAAGCTCTAACTACGCCAACTCTTTCAATCTTTCACTCTTTCTTAGAATTTTCATCAAGGACCTTTCAAAGGTATAAGCTCGAACAACTCCTTCTGAACTTCATCTTGATACGTTGTGTTTAGTACTATGATCATACGTCTTAAAAAGAATGAACTCTTTTTCTTTGATTTCTTTCTGTTGGAGGGGTTGTCCTTCCGCCAGTTAGTACACTCCATCTCCTCCACCGCTCCGTTCTCCGCTGTGTACGCAGGTGAATGGTGGAGGCAACAATGAACCACCACTCTCTTTTCTTTGTGTTGAGTACGAGATGATTTTTGTTTTTCTGTCTCTTTTGATTTCCTAGAAAATGATTCTCCTTGTCTAGTACTTCATTTCAGTGTCAGATTTTAATATGATTCTGGGTTTTTTTGTCTTGTTCTTCTTCATCTGTTTTTGTTCTTTTCTGTTTCTTGCAGTGTCATACTTTTGAATAGTGACAAAGCAAAAAATAAATAAATACATAAAAAAAATGCCACAAGAGAGCAATTCAAATTCAATCTTCACATCTCCTTGCAAGAACGTGAGAGGTCTAAAGTCACTAGCCTCTAACAATGAGGCTCCATATTCATACAATGAAGAGATTATCAATGACTATGAATTGGCTCAAAGAAAAGCAGAAGAAGCAGGTACTTTTCTACTTTTTGTATTACCTAAACCTGCCTGTAAATATACTTTTTAATTTATATATATATATATATATATATTTTGCAAACTCTTTAGGGCTATGAAAACAATTTACATTGGAGAAATGAATTAAAGTTATATCTGCATGTATTTTGTTTGATTTTTTTGTTTTTTCTGGGTTCTTTCTCTCATTAGAGAATGCTTTAGCTTTAGGTTCTCTTAGGGGGAAAAAATAAGATAAAAGTACAACATATTGTACATGACATAACATATAGAGAGCTGAAAATAGTAGTGCCATTCCGTGTCAACGGAGCCAAGTACCATTATTCACGATACGAGAGGCCTATTTGTACCTTTACTGATAATAAACGGCCCCACATCTCAATTTTATATAGTGTGAATAATCGTGCTCGGCACAACTGACATCCTTTATTCATTTATTTTTTTCCGTTGAAAATAGAGAGATCGTGGCGTGTTTAGAATTAATCTCATTTTTATTTTTTATATCTTTTGAGAAAAAAATATTTTTAAAATAACGTTTGGTGTAATAAAGATGAAAAATAGAAATGAAAACGATTTTTAGTTTAGTGTAAAATGAGATTCCATATCTTATTTTAATTTTCTCCTCTTTCGAGTAGAGAGAAAAAGATAGAGACATTAATGAGTTTTTTTATACTACAAATAATATCTTGATAAAATTATCAAACACATTTTTAAAATAATTTCTGTCTGAGATTGAAAACGTTTTCATTTTTATACAAGAAAATAAAATCATTTTAAAATGAGTTTTAAACGCGTTCCCGTATTTCATTCACTCATGCTGACATGGACCTACCAAAAAGTGGGGCCATGAAAAATCTAATATTAAAATTATACTTTTTTTTTTTGGAAGATGACCTTTAAAATGTTGTAAGACCTACCTCTATTACTATCTTATTTTTGGTGGAGGGAATAAAGATTACAGCCAATGATAGCTATGAGCGTCTCACCTCACCAACATTCAATTACTTAAAGTGAAAAGGATTATAAGTATAGTAATATAGACTTAAAGTGGTTTAAAGAAAGATTGATTCCATGATTGTTAGAATCTTTTTTAGAGTAAAGATAATTTTTCTTAAGCATATTATGGATGTCTAGCACCGCTAATATGGCTATAATTATGTCTACCATTTGTAACACCTTTTTTCTAGGCTATCCAGTACATCGAATAATCATTTTCATTCTATTGTCAATAACTAAAATCAGTTGTATATTTTCTCATTTAAAATGTAAAGTTTGGATTGAGATTATCATTTAAATGAGTGCCAATTTGAGACGACCTGTATAATAATAATGATTTTTATTTTATTTTCATGAAGTTAGCAACACCTTACTTTGTTTTTGTTTTTTTTTTTTTTTTTTAAAAAAAAAAATTGTTATCTATATTCATATATTTTTTAATTAAAAGTTTAATAAAATCAGTCAATTCAAATCAGTATTGTGTGGATCATGTTAGCTATTTGAATAAAGTTCGAGTTGTCTTATTATTTTATAACTCGAATCGCCATCCTAAACTCATTTAATTTTCATCAAAAGACAATTAAATTGAATAGGTTTCGAGCCAGACAAAGTTGGCAAGAAACAATGCATGTCTTAAGACACTTTACACAGTTTGGTAAACCAAACAATGGAACAGAAGCATGGTTTGACAGATAAAAACATGTAAAAAACAAGAATCCAACATTTAATTACTTGTTTCACCTGCTCAAAATGCAAGTTATTATCATATTAAGAAGAGAGAGAAAATTGGTTAACTCAACTCTCTACTCTTGATTAATAAGTTTTTGACAAATATAATTATTTGATTAAAGGGTATTAATTAAAAGTAAAATGTAAAAAATATAAGATTCATGCATTTTAAACGGTACTTGTCTCCTTTTCTCAATGAAATGAGATAGCCCTTTTGAGAAATAAATGCAACCAAGTAGAAAGTCCATTGACTGAGAAACATTTCCTGCTTTTAGTCCCCAACCAGCCATTGTTGTTACCTAAATGTGACAGGGACCACTTTTTCCTTAATGGGTTCCAAGGGAATGGCATTTAGTATATGTTAAAAAAAAAAAAAAAAAAAAGTCTCAAATTTTGATAAATTTGTGGAAAGAAAAAAAGAAACAAGAAATACCATCATCAAAGAGTAAAAATTCTTACCTGATTACAAGATTATTCACACACCAATTACTTAAGATCAGAAAGGAAGATTGTAGTTATCTAAATTCTAATCATCCAAAATCAAAATTTCCCAGAGTAAAAAATTTTCTAATTAGTCCTTTGGTGAAATGGCCATTCTGTTCTGCTCTGTTTTCCCCTGTTTGCTCTGTTTTTTATTTTAAAACTAATCTGAACTGCTAATTGTATCAACAAAACTTAAGAAATTTTAAAAGTACTACTTAGTTTATTTCTTATAGTTCTTTTTGTAAAATGGAGTTACTGATGGACAAAACTATATGGTTAGAATAAATTATACTTTTTTTTTTCACTAAGGAATTCAAATACAGGTCTAACAGGTTATATTTTGTTTTGTTTCAGCTTCAAGGAGATACCAAGCCGCACAATGGCTGCGTCAGATGGACCAGGGAGCCTCGGAAACGCTTTACAAAGAACCGTCCGAAGAAGAGTTCCGCCTTGCTCTTAGAAATGGCCTCATCCTCTGCAATGTGCTCAACAAAGTTAACCCTGGTGCTGTTTCAAAGGTTAGGACTTCAATCACTCACAACTGTTTCCTACTTTTGTACATAATATGCATGTTCATAGTGCACGTTCTAATAGCTTAAACTTTTTAGAGAATCCATAAATTAACAAGGTACGAGAGCATATGATCTTAAGTTCAAACCCTTATAATTGCGCTCAAATTGTCATCATGAATAGCAACTTGCCTCTCTACACTGATTTTTTCAAGTTGGTTTTCTTTTATTTATCCTTTCCTCTTTGGATTTTCGAAAAAGGTGGTGGAAAATCCGGTTATCGCCATCCAGTCAATAGAGGGGCCAGCACAGTCAGCAATCCAGTACTTTGAGAACATGAGGAACTTCCTTGAGGCTGTCAAAAACATGAAGCTCTTGACATTTGAAGCATCTGATTTGGAAAAGGTTACAACATATCATTCCTTTTTCACCATTTCCTTAACCGTTATCAAACATATTTGTACATGAAACTTGACTCTTGAGAGAGAAATCTTTTGGGATCTACAGGGAGGCTCATCAAGTAAAGTTGTGGACTGCATTCTGTGCCTCAAAGGGTACTATGAATGGAAGCAATCTGGTGGAATAGGGGTGTGGAGATATGGAGGGACAGTGAGAATCACATCATTTCCGAAAGAGTGCCCGTCCTCTTTTGTTGGGAGTGAGAGTACTGATGAGTCCTTGGATGAATCTGATTCATCACAATATGAGCAGCTCTTGGAGTTTCTGCATCTCTCCAATGAGGTCTCAGTTGAGGAATCAAAAATTGCCAATGTTCTGACCTTCCTTTTCGATCGATTTGGGCTCGGTCTTCTGCAGGCTTTTCTTCAAGAGTGTGGTGATGGATTGGATGATTTGCCTTTGAATGCAATGGTAGGTAAGACCCTTACCATTAGTTTTTCGAAAACATATATACTTGAGCTATCCTGCCCACATAAAACTTCAGACATAGATCTATAGAACTAGAATTAGCACCTATGATTCTGCACTAAAGGGTCTTTTTTTTTTTTTTTTTTTGCTTCTAACTTTTATATATGGGGGGGATAAATTTTTAGGTTGTAGATACTTTGCTCAGTAAAGTGGTCAAGGATTTCTCAGCTCTGCTTGTTTCTCAAGGCACTCAGGTACTTAATACATTTGTTCCCGAAGTCTTATGTAACTATATCTCCAATTTTTTGATACATGTAACTAAGTTAACCATGACTCTCTTTTTTTCCTTTGCAGCTTGGGATATTTCTGAAGAAACTATTGAAGAGTGACATTGATACTCTATCGAAATCGGAATTTTTGGAGACCATTTCGCGATATCTTAGCCAGAGAACTAGTCTGGTGGCGAGCGATTTGGCCACATTCTGCACTTGTCGCGGTAAACGTGAAACTGTTGTCCGACACATAGTGACTCACTCGCCTGAGCATGCGCGGATAACTGACATTCATCAAAAACAGCTTCAGGTAAGTCTTACTACACTTAAGCATTCATATGGATAATGCCCCACATTGTTGTTGTACATACTCCATTCTTGTGGTCAATTTAATTCTGTTACATCTTTCAACATGTTAACTTGTTTTAGGAACTAAAATCATCTTTCCTAGACACAAGAAGGGATGTTAATCTGGTACATTCAAAATGGGAGGAAGACCTCAGAAGGCTTGGTAAGAATCTAAAGATTTTATTGCACAGCACAAAAAGCTTCAAGTGGTTGTAATAGAATTTATTTTATTTTTATAACGTATTACAAGGAATAGTTGAAGTCATAAAATTTTTCTTTTTTTTTTTTTTTTTTTTAGTGCATCATGTTAAGAACTTAGAAGTGGCCTCAAGTTCCTATCAGAAAGTTCTAGAAGAAAACCGTTTCCTGTACAATCAAGTCCAAGACCTCAAAGGTGATGAATCTATCTTATGTATTTATTATTGAGATTTTGTATGTTACGGAGCTTAATTGTTTTTTTTTTTTTTTTTTTTTTTTTTTTTTTTTTTTTTTTTTTTTTTTACTATTAGAGTATATTGTAGAGTAAGACCCTTCTTGAGAGGGCAATCAAGTGGTCAGTCCACGGTGGATTATATTGGAGAAAATGGAAATATTATGATTGTAAATCCATTGAAGCAAGGAAAAGATTCAAGAAGGATATTTACATTTAACAAAGTCTTTGGAACAAATGTTACACAAGGTATCAATTGATTTTCCAAAAGCTTATACTCTATTTCTCCAATAATTTTGATATGTATATTATGAAACTAACCCTGAATAAATGGATTAGCTTTCTTGTTATAATGTTGTTGATTAGCAATAAAATTTTGACCAAAGTGATTTTCATTGCTATATGCAGAGCAAATATATGTGGATACTCAGCCACTGGTTAGGTCTGTTCTTGATGGTTACAATGTTTGCATATTTGCGTATGGACAAACTGGCTCAGGGAAGACATACACTATGGTAAATGTTTGCCCATTCTAGTCAATAAATGTAATTAATGCCTTCAAAATACACCTAAAGTTTAACTAGTATCTAATATGTTGCACACTTAAAAAGTTCTCTAATTAGTGGTTGCAAGCATAGCCTAGCGGTAAATCCATTCCTACCACCATCTGAAGTGCGAATTTCAAATCCCGCACCCCAAGTTCATATATATATATATATATATATATATACAAATATATTTTCCAATTAGCTCGTTAGTTATGTAATAACCACCTTGTTTTTTGCTCTGCAGAGTGGTCCTGATTTGACAACTGAAGAAACATGGGGTGTGAACTACCGCGCTTTAGGAGATCTATTTCAAATATCAAAGGAAAGGGTGCAAATTGTAAGATATGAAGTTGCCGTACAGATGATTGAAATATATAATGAGCAAGTGAGGGACTTATTAGTCAATGATGGCTCCAACAGGAGATATCCTTTTAAAGAGCTAATTATCATGGTTGTTTTTTTATAACATGATGAACTTATTGGGCATGATCTGTGCGCCGCATCACAACTCACACGAGAAGGTTCCACTGGACGTCATAAACGACCTTTATCGTATTTTTTTGTTCCTTTTAAAATACCTTGGGTATCTTTAACTACTTTGAACATTAGATATAAGAAATAACTCTCAGTTGAATGGCCTCAATGTACCTGATGCATGTCTAGTGCCAGTGACTTGCACTGAAGATGTTCTTGAATTGATGAAAATTGGCCAAAGGAATCGTGCGGTTGGGGCGACTGCTTTGAACGAGCGGAGCAGTCGTTCTCATAGGTAAAAAAGTTGTTCCTTTTAGTGTTTTTTACTTGACATTTAAGTTCTTCCTAGTTGGTAAATGCTATTTTTTAGTGACACTTTGGACTTGCCTATTCTATTTAAAGTGTCTTAACAGTTCATGTCCAAGGAAAAGAGTTGGTTTCGGGGACTATTCTAAGAGGTTGCCTCCATCTAGTGGACTTGGCTGGGAGTGAGAGAGTGGACAAATCCGAGGCAGTTGGTGAGAGATTAAAGGAAGCGCAACACATAAACCGATCGCTCTCAGCGCTCGGAGATGTCATCGCTGCACTTGCACAGAAGAGTACACATATTCCTTACAGAAATAGCAAACTTACTCAAGTGTTACAAGACTCACTTGGTAAAATATAGAAGAACTTTGTTCTATGATAACATTACTACAGATTTCTATATATCTTGACATTTTTCATGTGATGACTAGGTGGGCATGCCAAGACCTTGATGTTTGTACACATAAATCCTGAAGTCAATGCTTTTGGAGAGACAATTAGCACACTCAAGTTTGCAGAGAGGGCTTCCTGCATAGAACTAGGGGCAGCAAAATCTAACAAAGAAGCCGGCGAAATTCGAGAGCTAAAAGATGAGGTAGAAATCTAATCCTTGTCACTTCTTCATGAAATTCTACCTCTAACTTGTGTATACTTTATTTTTTTTTTCTTGTGATGATAAGTTATTGACTGAACTTGTATTGATGTAGATATCAAATCTCAAACTGTCACTAGAGAAAAAAGAAGCTGAACTAGAACAATACAAAGGCGGAACTATGAAAAGTGCCATGGATTCTCAAAAAATGAGGGCCGTTTCACCTTATCGTTTTCCGAGAAATGGTCTCAACACCTGCATGAGGGCTGAAACCTCTCAAGAAGATCCTAAGATCTCTGAGGTTAGTAGGATTATTTAATTCTATTTCCTGTTTAATCATATTAACTACGAATAATCCTAGGGGTTCCAACTATTATCTCAACTTTTTAATACCAACTTACTTGGCATTTAGTTTAAAAAAATTAGATACCACTTAGGTCGCACAGAGCTCGGTGAATGCAAAATTTCTGTAAAATTCAAATCATGTTCTCATCTATTATTCAATAATAGAAACATATAATTATGTCTCAACTCAATTAGACGTTATATTTCCTTTCATAAAGTCGGGATTATAGTTGGGACCCCTAGCATTTTTCATTAAACACCGACGTACTAAAACATCACAATATCATATCAGGCTAGAAGTTGCTCTTCTGGGAAGCAAAGAAGGTCAAGGTTCCCCATGGGATTGGCAGAGAAAGAAACCGTACCGAAATTGCCTTTCTTGACCGAAGAAAGATTAGCCATCTCTAGAAACCTTAGATCACCTTCTCCTCCAATTAGAAGATCAACATCCACAGAAAGAGGGAGTGTCATGAGAAGCAAAGCCAAACCCGAGACAATCGAAAACCAACCGATTTCAAGAGTGCCATTTCCAGCGAGAGTTCCCACCACCAAATTACTTGCCACAACACAAGTGAACTCATCAAATGATACCAACTCAAGAATTCAAGTTAATAATATTACTACAAGGCCAAACAATACTTCACATGAATCAACAAGGCAGGACTACATTTCTGAGGCGCTAAATTCCATCCAAAAATTGAGTTTCAAGAAAGCTCAACAAGAACAACATGAAGATGATCAATTCAAACAAGCACTAAATATAAGACAAGGTGGTATAAGGAAAGCCAAGCCCGAGAGTACTACTACTATTAAGGCTAAGGCAAAGCAGCAATATCAGGTGCCATCAAGATTGCATAAGAATGAGGCCGTGATGACGACATTGCTCGCGGACTTGGATTTCGGTGAACGGATGGAGGAGGCTAGCAAGAGTGACTATTCTGAGCCAGAAAATGAGCATGTTCATCTTGGTTCACCAATGCATAGTGCTTTGGAGATGAGAAAGGCAAAGAAGAACTTCTTCTCAAGGAACTCACAAAACCATGAACCGAGGTAAAATAAAGTTCTGATTAATCTTATTCATAATTGTTTTTTTTTTTTTTTTCAATTTTATGTCAATTTTTATTCATAATCTTATTCATAATTAGTTTGCTATGCATTTGATTTGTTAAAGTAAATAAATAATCTTTACTTAAATATTTACTCGCATTTCTTTTGAAAACAGGTCCAAAATTTTGGCCATTCATGCAAATGAGACTAAAAATTTCAAATGAACTCACAAGATCATCACTTCTTATTAAAAACTATCATTATAGTTTCTTTTCTATACTCTTATATCCATTTTTTGTAGGATAAATCAATGATTTACCTGACTAGTTAATAAGAGTAGAGTAGTGATTTACTTGAGTAAATCAATGATTTACCAATTGGTTCAAAAAGGGAACTAAGTAATAATAATAATAATAATAATAATAATAATAATAATAATAATAATAATAAAAAGGAGAATTTACTTTAAAAGAGGCCTGAAATTTTGACCAATTATGAAAATACTCCTACTAAGATATTATGTTAAAAAAATCTATCTATGCAGAGGACTAGTGCCTGCAATGGAGCCCCTAATGGCCGGAAAACTAGAAAACAAGCAGCCAAATGGAGCATTTCGGAATCCGAAGGAAGCAAACCATGTAACCATGCCGGAATTTCGGAGAAGCCGATCTACCCCTCGTGGAAAACTTTTCATGTTACCTTGAGGAACTTATCTATAACACAGTGGACTCAAAATGCATTTGATTTCTCATTCATTTCTGTATAGTAAATTATAATGCTTGTTCTCAGAGCTGCATGGTTTTTTTTTTTCTTTTTTTTTTCTTTTTTTCCCCTTTTTAATGGGAATTATGAGGATTTTTAAGAGAGGTGTCGTTTCTGTTATACATATATAGGAAATTTTATCTTTTAAATTACCTATGTATTTTCTTGTACCACTCTTTTTGTAAAGAACAAAAATACTAAATACAGTACTTGTGTTTATGGGTTCTTCTTGGGCTATTTTTTATTTATTTACTTTTTATTGTTATAGATAACTTCAGTGACAAAGTTTACATAAAAATACATTATCTTTGTCCATGCCTTAACCTTTATAGAACTGATAATGCTAAGAATCCCAAGTTATTTATTAAAGTTTTTGTATCAAATACGATTTTCTATTTGTAACTTTCTATAAGTAGATTCACTAGAAATTGAAAATATATTTGCCATGCCCATTACTTGGCACATAAAATATTGTAGATTACTTGAAACCATTATTTTCTTTATATATATGAAAACCATTAAATTTATTCTTCATGCTGAACATCTCCAAGCTGCATGATACTTTTATTATATGGAATCAAAGGATGTTATTGAAGGTTTTGGCAAAAGTAATTGGAGAATTCTATGCATTTTCATTAAGAATTCCATGATGATAAAGTTATAAGGAATAAAAGTGATTTTGTACTATATTATGCCAATTTGTTTTATCTTTGATCAATTACCTCCAATTTTTTTTTTTTTTTAATTCAAAGAAGTCATATATACCGAGAGTTGTAGATAATTTGCTTGCAAGTTCAAAAAGTTGTGAATTGTCAAAGTTGTACTGAAAAGGGTAAAAAAAAAAGTGACTAATTAGAGAAAAAGTATTTTATTTTATTTTTTATAAGTTGACTATCGACTAAAATAGTAAGATTTAGTCTCAAATAAAGCAAGGTCATTCTTGTTGCCAACCAACTAGCACGCCTTTTTAGCTTTACAAAGTCAGAAACAAAGAACTATTTATAGGAAAGAAAAAGAAATAAAAGGAAAATTTCTGTTTTGACACCAGATTTACAGCCTATCATGAGACATAAAATCCTCAAAGTAGATTTTTTGTGTTCCTCCAAAGGCTTACTATCCTTACTATCCTGATTTTTTAGTTTCTGCATATTTACCTTTTGGTTTGACTAAAATCTCTCATTATTCATGTCTTTGGGGGATCAAATTTATTGATTTAGTTAAAAAAAAATGCAAAGCCCTCCAAAGATGTGAAACAAATGGTCATAACAATGTCAGAAATACTACCTTCTGAGAATGTGTTAGAGACTTATTTTCAGGAAAATGCACATCATAAATCAGGCCCTAAGAGTGATATGATCACCTGTTTCTATCAAGCCAAACTAGGAGAAATATTCTGCAATGTTTCGGTGGCATGGTGCAAAAGCCTCACAAATCATTCCCTCACCATCAAAGTGGACAAGAAAGCCTCTAAGGAAAACCATTACACATGCAAGATTGATTTGAAAAATAACCAATTTTGGGGCAAGAAAGGCCTCAAGTCCTTTGCCGTGGATGGAGAGCGCGTCGACGTTTTTTGGGACTTTCGGTTGGTGAAATTCTCAAGCTCTCCTGAGCCATGCTCAGATTACTATGTTGCCTTGGTGTGCAAGGAAGAGATGGTTTTATTGCTAGGCGATTTGGAGGATGTTGCCTGTAAGAGAACAAGGGCAAGACCATCCTTGGAAGGAGCTACCTTGTTGCACAAGAAAGAGAATGTGTGTGGGAAAAATCTTTTTTGCACTAATGCCATGTTGAATGCCGGGAAGAAAGAGAATGAAATTGTCATTGAGAACTCCTTGTTGGGGCCTGATGATCCTGAGATGTGGATAAGCGTGGAAGGGGCGGTGGCGATTCGGGTTATGAACTTGAATTGGAGATTTAGAGGGAATGAGACTGTGATGGTGAACAATGTGCCAATTCAAATCTTCTGGGATGTTCATGATTGGTTATTCACCAGCCCTGGCTCGGGCCATGGCTTGTTTATTTTCAAACTTGGCTCGCCAGATTCGACAAACACCGATTTCTATGCACGAAATTGTAGTGAAGTACGCTATAATGATAGCAAATATGATAATGACTCGCCCCAAGGCAGTTTATCAACAAATGAGTATTGCCATTATCTGTATACTTGGAAGATTGAGTAAAGATCAATTTAGCTATTGTTATTTTATTGTTATTCTTTTTTTTTTTTGTTATTATATATTATTAATGAAGGACTCTCCCATATATTGTTGTCGGTGTGGAAAAGTAAACTTTACTGACAAAATATAGGTTCTCGGCCAAATCGCGCTAAACTTTACTGACAAAACCGCGGGCTTTTAAAAAAAACCAAAATCGTCAATTACTCGTTTTGGTTTCAATCCAAAACACTAAACTCTTGGTTTGATTTGAGATCTTGAAACCGCATTCCAACTATCTAGCCGAATATTCATTTAAAATTTTTAAAATTTAGAATGAAGAATTTGAACTCTACACCTTAACGGAGTTAGACGTGAATTTACCGCTATACTATAACTTGAACACATATATTTTTTTATTATTAATTAATGTGGATGATGCACCATGCTTAACTAATGAGTGATTACACTAAACAAGCGAATGTTTATGGAAGGCTTGACGTTAATGGTGGAGATAACTTGGAGCCTCCATAAAGCTCAGTTTTATGATAACTTCTATTTCATTTTTATTTTGCATTGTTACATGATTACCTCCGTTTAAAGTAATTGATTCAAAATTTATATTATTGAATTCTAATATTTGAATATAAATTTAATGGACGAGAATCTTGACCACATTTCTTCGATTTTATTGATAGCGATATGATAACTTAGAATTTTAGTAAGTTTTTGAAGAATCTTAAACCGCAGTTTTAAATTGTTCAAAATCAAAACTGCTAAGTTTTAAACTGCATCAAACTATTGAATTTAATTCTAGTTTGGTTTAGAATTTCTCAAACCATAAAATGGCGGTTTAGATAGAATAATGTTTCAAATTGCACTTGACGGCAGCGCTTTAACTCATGTCGAAGTTGATATTACCCATTGATATTTCTATAAATTCATCAAACCCCAGATATTTCTGTTTATACTGATATTTTCATCG